>JAZHYW010034026.1:0-128035 GCA_037355805.1 Ixodes ricinus | reverse complement strand
CGGCACCAGAATTTGCAAGATATTGCAATCGGAATGGCATTGACAGACACGTTTTTACCGGACTTCCTTCTACGTGAGCCTGTGTAATCTTCCCCACGGGAAAACCGCTTGGTGTGAGCATTCTCTACACACTGATCGCCAAACATAATAATTATGGCGATATACTTTGATACATCTCCGCAGTGAAAGCCCACAAAAGGTGAAATGTCGCAGCAATCCTCTGCATGTCATATGTGACATTAATCTACCCTAGGCTGTGCAGAGCGTTCTGAGTCTTGGTCCCAAGTTTGCTGCGGAACTAAAGAGGTCGCCGCAAGAAATGCTATCGTTTATACGTCAAGTATCGCGCCGTCCTCCGGAGTTGGAATTTGAAGGGTTACATCCGAAGGACTCGACCAGCTACTTCGACAAGTACCGCAGGCCTCTTCTATATCTACCATGAGGGTGATTAAACATCTGCAAGAGCTTACCTATATATTTTGCCTGCGTACAAATATGAAGGCTTTGCTGTTATGCACCAAGGTGTGTTTGGGACAAAAGCCATCTCAGCGATCGAGTCAGTTTCCCGATGTCATAAAGGGTAAGGTAAAAAAAGATCCAGAGTCTACGTAATTGGGCCAGTCATATGAACTGAAAAATCGTTGCAGCCAGATCGATCGCAACTAGCTGCTAATCCTGAGTGTATTTTTCAGTGCCAAGACCCATAAGCCCTGTTGCCCTTTCAGAGTCATTGTTTCCGAAAAAGGAAGTCGGCAGAAATATTTCGCCCTATTTCTCAAGAAAAACTAAGTCTTCTAATTATTCATGACCCTTTCTTAATTAAGAGTTCCAACGAGGTCATCGCATCCCTGGCACAGCAAAATAATAGTCACCTGGAAGCTTTTTCCATCGACATAGAAGACCTGTATCACGAACTTCCTCAGGACGGCCTTTTGCGATGTGAAGAAGAGAGTATTGACACGTTTGTTGAAATTGCCTTCCAAACTTCTGCGGGTATTTCCGAAAACAATTTTCTGCATCTAGTCTCGGTCTACCTATAATCGACCTCTATTACCTGGGGAAAAAATACTTACCTAAACACGAAAGGTATTTGCATTGGGTCGTGTATAGCTCAAGTTCTAAGTGATTTCTACCTGGCCCACCAAGACACACTATTGAACAATTGCCTTGATTCCCCCAGAGTTGCCAGAGTATTTCGGTACGTTGACGATTATTTAATCATTCTTGACGTCGAAAACAGCAATTTTCCAACCACTATGGCCAGCGTTCTCTCAATTTTCAAAAACTGCTTGGAACCATTGGATACTAGTCATGAGCTTCCGGAAGAAAGATCTATCCGATTCTTAGATCTCAGGTTCCGTTTCCGACACAATCATATATGCTGGACATATGAGCCAAGGGGTAAAAAAACTATTCTTCCTTTCAATTCAGCACATTCTAAGCTGGTAAAAGGAGGAATCATAGAATTACGTCTAAACAACTCTCTTTAAAAATTTTGCGAGCACTTCATTTCAGTAAGCTTTGATGCGTAAATTTCAAGATTAACATCTACCGGTTATCCCATCACTTTATTAACATTTATTTCAGAGAGCATCCTGAAAACAAAAAATAAACGAACATCTGTCACACCAAGAGCCAGAGATAGAACCACGAGACCAGTCGTTCTTCCCTACATACATATGTTCTCTCATGGCAGCAAAACAATCGCTAACAAGTTCAACATCAACCTCGTCTTCTCTGTTTCTCGTAAGCTTGCCAATCTGTGCAAACAAGTGAACTTACCCTATTCCCACCGAACAGTAAGCTGCACCAAGGAACATCAGAACAGCTTCGTTGAGTGCGCAGAGGAAGTGGTGTATACATTTCCCCTTTCGTGCTGGAAATGTAGATAGAGCAGACTGGACGATGTTTTAATGATAGGCTCCGTGAACACAAAATCAATAGCACTAGAGCTAACTCTGGCCACGTGGGCATACACTGCCGTGATTTTGGGTGTGAGGTTCAGCTGCCATCTTGTACAAATTTATGTAGGCACAGTAATCAATTAACTAGAGAAATTACTTAAGCCAAACGCATCGTCAGGAATTATGAAAACTGTATCAGTACACCATTACTGAACCTGACAGAAAAAAAAAAATTCTAGTCGTCTTGGAGGTTTGTACGCGTGATTCGAGAAATTCGGTAGTTCCAGACGTAGAAGACAAAGTATATAAAAACGAATTGTCAGTCAGCGGGGTTCGTTTGAATTTTTCCTTTCTTTTTCGTGCGTAAGGAGTGAGTGTACTTTTGCAGTAGTGCGCTGTAGTGTATGTTAGCATACGCTTCATTGCGATTGGCGCGTTGAATAGCGGCAGTGCATGACCTCGGCGATCGGGTGATTTTCGAGACTTTTGCAGCTCGCATCAGATTGCGACGAATGACTCTTTTAAATATTAAAACAGCGAAAATGCAATTTCTTTCGTTTTCAGAGTTTTGAGACAGTCTTCAGTGAAGTTCCTTGACTCCCGAGTAGAATCTTAGCTTCAAAAATGAAAAACCTTTACATTCCTCTGTAATGCCGTATTAAAGCGTATCTTTTGAGGAGGAGAAGGGAAGGGTATGGAGGGGAGGGAAGAGTGCGAAGGGCAATTTACCGGGAAATTGTGGGAAACAGACAGTATACAAAATGCAGAGCGCCACCTAGTAGCGCGCCGAGAACTACGTCCGCCACCTTGGAAGTGGCGAGAAAACGAAACCAGTGACCCGACCGGCAAAGAGCCCATGTAAACAAGCGACTTCACTTCGTACGAGACATGCAATAGTGTTGCTGCGTTCTGCTGCGGATGCAGCGATAAACCTTCGATTCGCGCGTGACGTGAACGGAAAAGTGAAAAGGGTTCACAATTTTTTCTTATTTTTATTTGTTACTTGAGACGCAGCTTTTGACGAAAACAATCGGAGACAACGCGATCAAACATGCAGACTTTATCGCGCGGTGTGAAGCCATTCCCAACTATTGAACTGGGCCCTAATCTTTTCACAAAATTGTACAAAAGTTTTCATTAACTTTCTTTTTTTGCACGTTGTAGTGTGAGTTTGCTTTTTTCTTGATGCGCAAGCAGCTCAATGTATGCGGACTATGCCAAGGCTGTTAAGCGAGGCAAAAGATGACAGTTCTAATAATCTACGCCACCAACCATAATTGAAGGTGCGTATGTTTAACAATGTACAACAAAAGCTGAAAGCACCACGAAGCCCTCATTTTAATGCCATATATTAAAAAAAATTAACTACTATCCAAAGCCAGAAAACAGTCTAATTGCTTTGCAGCGATTTCTATACACTTGATCTGGCGTCGGTAAACGAGGTTTGTAAAACACCTCTAAAACTAAACAGGAGACGTTGTTGATAACATATTCTTGAATATTTATAGGGCGGTCACGTAAAACAGAAAACACAACAGACACGAACTACGTGCCTGTTTGCTCAACACTTACAGAAACGATATTTTGCTGACTTTTTTGTCGAGCGCCACGTTCGATTACGTCGTTCGACTTGGGTTCATCGCAGTGGCTAAATCTTCGATGTCGGCGGCGGCGAATACTGCGCTGCGGACGTCGAGTGGCGTCCGCGGGCGGTGATCAATTAATTTTTACATTCTCCTTTTTTGCCTTTTTTTTCTGTCGCAGCTGAGGTAAAACTTTTCTTTACTGCAAAGAAGCTCGAGGGGTAGTTTTGGAATAGTCAGTGGAGTCATTCTGTCAGGGTTTAACAAATTTTTATTAATATCGCAACATCCATCAAATGCACTTGAGGTCAATGCTATCTGAAACCGATTTAAGCTCTATGAAACGCCTGAAAATATTGTACAGGGCACAGTTTCTTTTAAAAGAACACAGTGATTTTTACCAAAAAAACTTCCGCCAGTAACATCTAAAGAAGACAAACTAACATTGAGTCGCATGTATTGGCGCGGAGCAGTCTACTGATGAACATTACGACTTTATGAGCATTTGCATCGCAAAAAGGATTAAAGAGTCCTCAGAGATGAAAGGCATGAGGCCTAGGCCTTTGTCCACGTTGGGTGATCGGAAGTCAGAAAACAATGAAGTTTCCGAATCGCACTTGGTGGCAGAGCGTCCATGCCCTAGAAAGGCTGAGAAACCGAAACTCAAGATACTTGGCGCTACCTAGATTCCCGCGTGCACAGTGCTGCCAGACCACAAAGTAATTTCGTATAGCGTCAATTTACCGGTAAATTTACCCGCTAATGTTGGCGGAAAAATTCCCCATAAAGTTCAGAGGGAAATTTTCGTGCTAAATTTGGCAGGAATACTTCCTCGCTAAATTCGGCGAGAAATTTTCCCGCTAAGTTCAGCGGAAAAGCTGGCGGAGAAATTTTCTCGCTATATCCAACATAAAAAATTTCCCGCTAAATTTAGAGGAAAATTTTCCCGCTAAATTAAGGCGCCGTGTGACATCACCTTCGTGACGTCACGCGTTAGGTCACTCGTGACGCTCGTGACATCACCGGTGATCCTCGTGACGTCACTCGTGATCCTCGTGGCGTCACCCGTGACGTCATGTGTTACGTCAGTATGGGAAACGTCCCATAATGCAACGCGCCGTTACGCCAACAACGACGGCGACGGCGTCGCCGCTCATGCCGGAAACCGGCGCCTAAAAGCTGCGCTCTAAAAGCTGTCGTTCTAGAACCGTAACTTTTCTGGTAATCGTGCTTTCCAGAGATGTGTGCGTTACATCCTTCTTTCGGGGCGACGTATGTCATAACGACTACGACGCGAGATTCGTTCAGCAATGTATTGGGGCAGGTCGCTGCACGCGGAGGGAATAGACGACAGTTCTCGTAGACACGGTGTGACGAACTAGTGGGAGTTTTCGTACTTCAAAGAACGCCGCCATGTATTTTTTTGTTCAACTAGGTATAAAACAGCATTACCCTAAGAGGACTCCATATATGCATGTAATCACTCGCGAATGAGCTTCTGGTTCTCTATCAGCAGGAATAAAAACAAAACAAAAAAACGTTCTGGGCGACCTTTGGGTGTTCATAGTTAGACTGTATGATCATCAAGGGATCCACCGGTAATATCGCTTTGATGTATGAGTAGTTGTATCTTCTATACTCGTCAATAAAACAAAGTATAGTTCCATTACCAAAAGGCTTGACACAACCAAACCATTTCAAGGTGTAATTTCTGTGGTTGACTGCGCACCCCTTTCTGTGCAGTGACCAACTGTAGAACATGTCGGTCTTAGTTGCGGTGTGTGCAGTGTGCAGAAAACGTTTGTCCACCAGCTGTTCATCCAAAGCATTCTGGCACGGTGTCCACATCAGTGAATGGCAGCATTGTTTTTAACAAATTGGATTGTAATGCAGATTTCGAAAGTGATCGGGTTTGGTTTTTCCTGGGAGTTGGAGACTCCGCTTGTTCACGCAACATAATGACACTAGTTGTGGCACCAGAGACATTTGCCAAAGGAAGATAAAACAGGGCTGATATTTACATCTCCATGTTGGTGGTTTAAGACCCTCCTTAAACAGCTAGATGCTGTGACCATCACATGCATTTAAGTTTTCTTCAACATCTCTTCAACTATGCGCTCACATTTTGTATGAATGCTGCGAACAGTGACGTAGGCAAAGGGGTGGTTTGGGGGTCAAAGCCCCGCCCCCCTCCCCGGAGATCATATTTTTTTTCTTTTTCTTTTTTGTTACTGAAGGAACGCAAATGTTGATTCACCACCGCCGGGGGGTTGGAGACGGCCGTGTTCGTACCCGTGAATTGTATAGTAGATCGACTGATACCCGTGAAAATGAAAGAAAGAACTCCCCCTCTCATGGAAATCTAAACTCCGCCTCCCTCGAAAATAATGCCTGGCAATTCCAGTGGCTGTGTAAGGGAAAGTCATGCATAGACATATCCAACCCATGGAAGGGCAGTAGGATGTTCAGAAATGCTGTTTTCCTGATTTCACGTTGACCCTCAGGACTGGACACTGCACTTCCCGGCATTTTGGCCACAGCAGTTCTCCATAACATGTTGCTTGAGCTGATCGAAGCAGTACACCCTGTGAATCTGGAGCTGTGCCAACCAAACAGTTGCCTTGCAGGCTATAATAAGAGCAGCACTAAAATCATTACCAATTGTGTGTTTGCTAAGACCTTAAGTGCTCCTAGGCAGGGTTTCAGAATGCCGTATGGACATCATAAGCTACACCATCCTTTGACAAATCTTCTTGTATACAAGTGGATGCTCTGTTTTGTGACTCATTTTAATAATTTCACTATTACCTTTATAAGTAATTTATTTTACTTTACTCATCTGTACTGGAGCAGCTTTTACAATTATATTCCCCTACAATTTATAAAGTTTGGTGCATGATTTGCACTGATGTCACTGTCCCTGACCTCAATTTGTAATTGCTAGACCAGAAGCGCAAGTTGGGCTAGTGTCATATTTACAAATAGGCAAAGGTAGACTTAGCATTTTGCCGCCCTAGGCACTCTAAAAGTGCCGCCTCCCTACCCTCGCATAAACACACATGCGCACATATTTTTTCACCACAGTTCCTGGGTATTCTTAATGGCGGTTACCAATAGCCACTTCCGTAACACCTTGTTTGAGGTCGAAAGTGCAATGGTCTGTGATGCCGTCTAACGACGACAACTGCAGAAGTTCGGACTTGATTGTTGTAAAGTAATTTTTAACGCGTTTCAAGCACGAGGAGAGTTGTTTGACGGTGCAGTACCGTACAAGCAAGCAGAGGAACACAGAACGAATTAGTCTGGATAGAGTCGACCATTCTCTTTATGAAGGCGTCTACACCTATGATTATCTTTTAGTCATCATCGGTCAATGTCTCCTCCGTTTTCAGGTTTTTTTCGGGATCCGTGTTCCTTTGAAGATTTGGAGTTTCATATATCTGAATCACATAATTACCTAGAAACCTTTTCCAAAATTTACCCATCCCCTCTTCCCCCCAAAATTCTGCTGTCCTAAACCACTGCCTACTCTGCATATTGGTAAGGTTGTCACTGCAGATGGGACCTTCAGAGGGAAAACTCAAAGCGATTGGGCTAGACCACTAGTTTGTCAACATTGTGAGTGCTTACTTCAGTTTTTCTTTGTGCTTCACCTATTGATGGAATTTTGCTCATCTCTAGAGTATCAGTTGTTAGTCTCAGTCTTCTCTTGTAGCTGTCGATTCCCTAACCACAGAGCAAATATGATGTTACGATTACCATAAGCGTTTTCTTCCTATTTCTAACACAGTAGTCAACAAATATCAGTAAAGATCGACCAGTTTATTGGAACTGAAAAATACGGGAAAAAAGCTATGAAAGTGAAAATTAGGTTCATACTGAGCTTAAAACTAAGCACATGACACATATTGTGATAAAATAGGTGATGGCATGAGTGCCAAACTGCATACGAATTTCAATGTGACACGAGTCAATCATGTGGTCGCAGTCTTTTACTCGTACTTTAAAGCATGCAGTCAAACTGACGAGTGTGATGAATGTCTAATGTAGAATAACATCTTGAATGGTAAAAAAATGAATTCAAAATTCATCTGTATATCTAGAACCGCAGGGCGCCAGTATCATATTTGCTCTGTGGTGCAGTGTACTGTGACGCAGCATATATGACATGCCCCTTTATGTACACATATTACCACATGTTGTGCAGTATTGTAAAAGCTAACAATCGTTAGGTAATTATATAGGTGCTTGAATATATCCCATTTCATTAGCAAAATTAAAGATAATTTTTATTTCTTAGTTGTGCTTTGTTGCAATGCACATATGTTGTGTGGCTGCACTTCACATTTCAATACAGATACCTAGACTTAAATTATTCTTGGAAAACAACTCGGCCCTAGCCCTCTAGTTATACCTTGCTTATTCAAAAATTTAATCATCGAATGTCTTACGGAAATAATTTACGTAAGGAAGAAAAACGTGAAATGATCATAAAGCTGATTTGAGTATATGAATGATTTATTTAAAAGAATGCACTAGGTTATAAATAACCTAAGCTTGATGTGATGATCCCAGTGTTGGTCTTCATGATTGAGATCTGAGGCATAACAGGTGAAAAAATGAATCAAACAACCTTCTACAATGTCGGGGTCTAAGGCACAGCACTTATTTATTTGCTAAAACACAGAACAGATGCTTTGAAAGAGAAATTCCAACACCCGTGCTTTTAAATTAGAATTACAGAATAGAATTAAAGGAATGAGACACATGACTGCCACAAAAAAGTGGAACTTTACCAATATGCGACAGCTTTATGTAACAAGATTCACCATTTAAAACAATTCAAAACAACAGAGCCTGAATCAGCTCATTTTTTGAACTAACTAATATAAAATCAACTATTCTTCCTTCCATGCGCTAACAGAACGGTTATGACTCATCTAGTACACAGCAGATCAGGTAATAAGTTTGCTTGTAACGGCCCCAAGTTCGTAACCCATTCGATTTTCACTTTTATGTTAGTAATAAAGTGAAAGTAGAACAGTTTGAATCTTTGTAAAGATATAAATCACATATGTAGTGAATACTGCGACCACACAAGATTGCCTTGGTTTAAATTGTATATGTATAGTTACTAAAATTGGCTTAGGAAATAAAGAAAACAAGAAATAAGTTTGGTTGGAGCCAGAATATAGGCTCTAAAAAAGAATCCATGTCTTACGATAGTAATTAAAAATTTTAACACTTCGGTTATCATGCACCTTCTGTTGGCCGCACAGTCTTGTCAGCTCTTTTTGCGCAAAGTTTATTTCTCTCCAGTCACTGAGGTGCAGGATTGAATCTGTTGAATCAGTTCAGTTGTGACTGAGGTGCAAGAAAGTATGTCTGCCCCGTGTGTATTTTGTAGGCGGCTCTCCTGAGCCGAAATGAATATCTATCTATCGATGTACAAGTGGATGAGTCATTGTTTTCGTGGTCTGAAGGGGTGTCTGGTGCCGAAATCTATAAACACCTTTGTGCACTGTATGTCATGGAAATGTTTTGTGGCAAAGAAGTGTGTTTGCATGGATACAAAATTTATATGAAGGATCCACAACTGTCAGCCATAAAGGTGCCGGTGCCTGTTCATGTCGACGACTGGAGGCGATACTGAGCGTGCTTGTGAATTTGTTCTGTCAATAGACGAATGGCATTGGACAATGAGATAAATTATTTGCAAGTCATCCAAGGCTTTGCCTAAGCAAAATTCCATGACAAGCTTGAATTTTGAAAATATTTGATCAAAATGAACTCTACATGCAGAGAGAATAATTTTTAATCACCCCTACATTTAGTGTTTTCTTTTGTTCCTTTTCTCTTTAGTTTATAGTTAATACATTTACTCCTCCCACCAGAGAGCAAGGATGCTCGGTTGTGCTTTGCCATTTATGAAGTGTCTTTTCTTTCTGTGAGCCACGATTTTGTTTTGCCCAGTAATTTCTGTTTTTGTAATCTATAACCTTCCTATACATAGTTGCAACTTGCACAATGAATATTGAAGCCTGCCAGAGCAGGCACGCTTCCACATGTGTGACACTTTGAGACGCTCAAGTTTGAGCGCCCCCGTGGGGAGCGCATAAGGCCTATTGCCTGCGGTGGAGGGTGATTATATTGCGATTTTTTATGGTGAACATGAAGTTTGCGCAGAAGTAGGTGCAAAAAGAGCGTCGTTCGGAAACGTCTTTTTTGTTGCCCCTAGGAGCGGTGCTGGTGATGACGCTACAAACGCTATCCACCAGTGCATCCTCCGTGCGCGCAACAAACCAAGGACCGTTTTCGAACGCTCCCTTCCGTGAAGCATGCCAGCTTATACCGGGCGTTCGCGAGAAAACCGAACCGTGTTTTTTGCTCCGCAAAAATAAACTAGACAATGCGGAGAACTCTAACTTCGCCCGAACGTAGCCCCAGCTGTTTGAGCAAGGTGCCAAAGTTTTAGCACCAACCATTACCTTATTCAAAAGTTTTAAGTGGTTTTTTATAATTTTCACTAGTAAAATGGGGCCCATTTTCGCCCGTTTTCGGTTTCTGGGGCCCCATGTATTCAGAGCTCAGTCTGCCGCCATTTTCCCATTGAAATTTTTGGTTAATCGCTTAGAACTTTTGAAGAAGATAAGGGTTGGTGCTGAAACTTTGGCATCTTGCTCAAACGGTTGGGTCTACATTCCGATGGAGTTAGAGCTCTCGGCGAGGAACAGCTAATTTTTGCGCTGCGAAAAACACGTTTCAGTTTTCTTGCGGACGCCCTGTTTTTTAAGAACGTTTTGCGGCAGGGCGTCCTTTTCTAACGCCCGCCTGTGGCGGCTATTAGCGCCGAAATGTTTCGGTGAAGCCCTTTTATGGTTTAATTTCGTGACGTCACTACCAGGATTTGCCTCACGTTGATTGGCAGGATCGGCCTCTGTCTCGCCGTGATTGTAAGGATTTTTCTCGCCGTGAACCGGTAATGTGGAAGGCATTATCATAATACGGGAAGCTATGGTTTGGCCAATCGATAAATTCGACCACGGCGAAGCTTTTGCTAATGCACATCGTTAATAGGGGAAAGTGTGTCAAGCAGAGAATCGGATGCATACAGCTTGTTCATGACGCTATGCCATGAAACCACGAGCGAGGGTCCCAGCCGCTTTTTGCAGGGAGGTGAAAAAGCACGACGGTTCCGTAGGTCTCAATAATCACCCTCGTGATGAAAATATTGGAAATATCCATAAAGCCCATAATAAAACGAAACCGCGGAATTACTTTTTTTAACTCTAGACAAAGTTTGTGTATTTGAGGAATTTATGGTGCACATTTTGGAGTTCATGAGGCGTTCTGCAACAGCTTGTTGCAGAACATCCACAGCTTGGTGTGTAATCTACGACAGTTACTCGGACAAGACAAATATGGCGTAAATAGTAGAGCCGCAAACTTCTTTCATTCTTTCAATCTTTTCCCCGTCTCTCTCCTAGAAGACGCCGCAGTTTTTTCAAAAGTAGAGCCGCTTTTAAACGTAGAGTATGGCAATTACAAACCCGCAAGTTGCGATGTGGCGACAGCACTGTCGTGTTTTGGCGGGAGTTAGGCTGTAGAACTTCGACTCCTTCTTTTAGAAGGGAGCCTCGATCAAAAATATGCAGGGGCATTTAGCTGCATGGATGGGACAGCATCCTTTGTAACAAACAAATAATCTCATGCAATGTTTGATTTGATTTTGGGTTTTGGTGGCGCAGCGGCTGCTGAGGCCATAGTGCGCCTCTTGCAATGTTGATAACTTTCCCGTTGCTCATAAGGACAAGATGCCTTATGATAAATTTTTTTCATGCGGAGCTCACAAACGACCAATTGAGGCTGAAGCCATTCGTATTCAGGTAAGAGCACGATCATTTTGAAAAAAGATCTGAATCTTTGGGAACAGAAAGTATAATGACACTTAGAGGGGCAGTGAAATGATTTTCGTACTTTGCATCAATACAACTTAGTATGAATCCTTGACATTTAAATTCTATGAAACATGCGTTAGTTCTTCTCATCGTGCAATAATAGCCTCCTCCCCCCCCCAAAAAAAAAAAAAAACATTGAGCAGTTTTTCTAATTTTTTTTATTTCGGAGCCAGAGTTAACGATTACGGGATCTGTAGGCGATCATATGCCGCAAATGTTTATCATAGCCAAGTGCTGGGGTTGGCAAAGCGCAGGACACGCGTCGAGTACCAGCCAATATTAAAGGGGTCATGAAACGATATCGGGTTGGGATGGTAATGACTTTGCAGGGGCGTACTGGTTCCAGTCTGGTACAAGTATACTCGCACAGACCACCACTGATCCAGATGTTTTTTGTCGCGGTGAAATTTCGAGGATAAAAGGGGACTATTTCTTTCATTCTTGCCTTCGCCAAAGCTCGATGACGTAATTGTGAGATAGAAACCACCCTTGTGAGCACTTGACTTCAGTTCGTAATAATCAATGCCTCGGCGGACACTTGAGAAGTGGCCCGTGTCGAACCACTCCGGTGATGAGAACAGCCGAACTCGAACAATGCCTGAAGCTCAGCGCGTGTTTCCTGCTTTGCCATTTGCCAACCCCAGCACGTGGTTATGATTAACGTTGGGGGCATAGGATAGGAACCAGTCCACGTGGCCGCTTGTTTTGGCTCCAAGTTGGGAGGATGTTAATATTTCTCGAATTGTTATTAACGTTAGGGAGTGATTTCAAGTAGTATTGAGCGAAACTAGAAAAATCGCTTCATGGCTCCTTTAAGGAGTCATGAAATAATATGTGAGCGGAAATGTTCATCACTTTGCAAATGCTTACTGGTCGTGGTCTGGCCCAAGTATACCCGCACAGAATGCCACTAAATGAAAGGCTTCTTCGTCGCGGTGAAATAGCAAGCATAAAATATATAATAATAATAATAGCTTTATATACCATGAATAAGCATTGTGGGAGCTGGGGAAAAGCTGACCAAGCACCTTGACTGAACCTCAGCCCCCTCACGT
Source organism: Ixodes ricinus (assembly GCA_037355805.1). Classification (NCBI taxonomy): domain Eukaryota; kingdom Metazoa; phylum Arthropoda; class Arachnida; order Ixodida; family Ixodidae; genus Ixodes; species Ixodes ricinus. The sequence goes on along the minus strand of JAZHYW010034026.1, from coordinate 115,535 downwards.
CCACGGAACCCAAGCCATAAACAATGAAGCTGTTTATGGCTTCGGGTCCGTGCATTTTTCGTGTGCAGTGACTATACTTCGTCTCACCTTAGTATGGACTGTTGTTAACCGCTCGTGGTAAAAGCGCGGGCTAGTCGTTGAATGAAGCCGCGGCGGCTGCACGAGCGCTCGTGCAGCAAGTGCTCTAGTCAAGGCAGTCAAGGCTGGCCGCTCGCGCTAGCACAGCCTTCGCGGTTAGTCATGCTAGGTGAGACGAAGTATAAAACTCTACGTTCGCACCACCACACGCGCCGCACGCTCATGCCTTCCCCGTATAAAAGATTCGAATTAAATAACCAAAATAAAGAGTTGACGAATACGCGTGCAAGATGCCGTTTGTTTTAGGCTTTTGCTTTGGAACAGTTACCGCTGCCATATCCTCCTCTATTGATGGGGTATCCAGATGAAGGAGAAAACCGCCACTTTCCTCCGCGCACCGCGCATCACGTGTGAGACATACGTCATCCCTTTTTGACACCTCGCGGCACCGTTCTCCTCCGTGGCGGAGGCGCGGAGGCTTGGTGCTGTCAGCACGAAAGCTCCGCAGGTGCACGCGGCGGAGCCGGGGACAGAGTTTCCCGGGTTGTTTACGTCACGACATCCGTCCGCGGAGTTCTCCTTTGTGTGAATACCCCTGGGGCATCCACACGAAGGAAAAATCCGCCACTTTCCTCCGCGGAGCGCGCATCCCGTGAGAAACACGTCAGCCCTTTTTGACACCTCGCGGCGCCGTTCTCCTCCGTGGCGGAGGCGCGGAGGCTACGTACTGTTAGCACGGGAGCTCCGCAGGTGGGCGGAGGAGCCGAGGACGGAGTTTCTCGGGATGTTGACGTCACGACATTCGTCCGCGGAGTTCTCCTTCGTGTGCGGCGAGTTGTTTTGGTGGTGCCTTCCTATGGTTTCTTCTCGTGACGTCATTACCTTACGAACAACAAGTTCGACAGTGTTTATAATTAGCATGCTGGAAGCTTGAGATCATTGCGCTCTGAAACCAACACTGCCAACACCGTCACAATCGAAGTTCTTACATTACTCTTAGTTCTGTCGATGAGAAAACCTTTGCTGACGTCATATTCAGTATTCGGCCAATCGTGGGAGGCCGACCACAGCGACGCATTTGATCACGCACGTCGCCAATGCTGACTATAGCTACTAAATGAGCTGCGCTTAGAGTATCGGCACTCCGTTCCCCGACATTGTTGTGGGCGCCGCCATATTGGGGCTTGTGCAAAGCAGACGCTACTGCAGATCGTCATGATTCAAAAGTGTGACTTCCTCAGCATTCGATTCGGTGTTAGGAAGCTCATACAATATTGCTTTTCTCTGTCGCGGACTGTTTAAACATTTGAGGAGGACGGAAAAGTGTTTCCTGTGATTTCAGATAAAGCTTCAGATAACTGGCAACCATGATTTTAAGCCACAATATGGCGAAGTGTCGTTACTCTGAAGCGTAGCTTATTTAGCGGCACTAATGCTGACTAAGCCTGGCAGATCACCACAGGCGCGGCCGCCGAAAGTGAAAAGGTAGAGCGGCAGACAACGGATGAAAGGAGAGCCATGTAACGGGCGCCCCACTGCGGGCGAGACGCTGAAACACATTTCACCAGAGCGATGGAATGTCAGCTCATGCTCCTAGCGTTCCTCGCGCTACAGCTTCTTTCTCGTCAGGTTTGGAAACCATGTTTTCGGTTCTCGCCGCTGTAAAAGCTGTGCGCTGAATACCAGGTTCCCCGGGAAATGCTCTCTGCTACCAGATCCTCTCGCTCCAAATCTGCTACCGGGCACTCTATGGCTCCGTCGTCGAACTGCCAGACTTTGTGAGTATGAGGGGGGGGGGGTTGTGCTGCTGCAGTTACCGACGCCGCGCGAGCGCGCCATACCCATATAAACGATTCAAGATAAATAACCAAATAAAGCGGTGACGAACGCGCGTGCACGATGCTATTTGTTTTAGGCTTTGCTTTAGAACAGTTACTGCTGCAGACACCGGCACGTGCTGCGCGTGGAACACCGTTCCCGCACTATCCTTGATGCTTGAGTCATTTAGCAGTAGGTGTATCGGAAACCATCAAGGAACCAAGACGACGGTATGAACCAAACGAACGTCGAACCTTTAATGGCAGCTCGGGCGCTTGTGCCTCGAGTCCCTATATGGGGTGGCTGAGTTGCCAGATCATGTTGCTGGTTCTGCCATTACACCCCTCCCCCCCACCCCCCATTTTTTCTTAGGGCAGAACAACAACACTATAGTCAAGGCTGTTGACGGAAAGCTTCATTGTACGTGAGCCTATAAGGTGGATGATGCACGCGTCGGAGCGTCATTCTACTAGAGTCCGCCGGCGGCGCATTAATTCCGATTAGAGCTGAAGGCACAGTCGGTGGCACTGGGGTCAGCAACCGAGTTGCTGGCCCTGGGGCTGCAGACGCCGTGTCCATCCCAGTAGGCTGGTCCCGAAATGAGGGTTTGGTTGTTGGAGCCAAGCATGCATAGTCCTTCACTTCGTTGTCTTCCCTTCAGGGGTAAGGTCCACCGGGGTTGGAAAGAGGTGTCGTTGATTATTTCGCAGTGTTCTGCCCGCTTTCGTGATGACCAGGTAGGATCTTGGGGCCACCAAGTCCTGAATTTTAGCCTTCGTTGCCCAGGAATTGTTTTCCCCGAGGCAAACCACCTTCCCTGGAGGGAGTGGCTGAAGTGGTCTTCATCCTGCCCCGGTTGCTCTGCTGATGCTTGTGCACTGCATTTGGAGCCGGTCCAGTAAAGTTGGGCTGGCGCGACCTTATTCTTCTTCCCATCAAAAGTTCACTTGGTGATCGGCCGTCTTCCAGAGGCGAAGATCTGTTGTTGAGAAGTCCTAGCATGTAATCTTCTTGTGCATGCTCTGATTTTTTCATTATCTTCTTGACTATCTGAACGCCTTTCTTGGCTAGATCATTTGCGCACGGGAAGTGTTGACTCGAAGTGACGTGACGAAAGTCGTATTTGATAGCGAAAGTCTGAAAATCGCTAGAACTAAACTCTGGCCTATTGTCGGAGCACACTTCGATCGGTAGTTCATGCCTTGCGAAGATCGCCGACAGCGCTTTGACCACTGCATCTGTCGTGGTATGTGTAAGGTGCTCAACCTCCGGGAAATTCCAGTAGGCATCAAAAGCAACTAGGTAAGTCTGCCCGCCATTCTGAAATAAGTCCACACCAACGCGAGCCCATGGCTGAAGTGTCACTGCTCTCATCGACAGTGGTTCTGCTGGTTGTTGATATGCATGATACTTGCACGTTGAACAGTTGTTTACCATTTGTGCAATGTTCGCTGACATTCTAGGCCGAAATATTAGGAGACGGGCGTTTGCTTTGCATTAGCTGACTTCCAAATATCCATCATGTAACCTTTTAAGCATCTCTCTTTGAGGCTCTTCAGAATAACCACCTTTAGTCCTTCAGAAGCACTCCTTGAACGACAGACATTTCTTCGGCGCATGACCTGCAGGGGGATGACTGAGGCAGCGGTCGGTGATGCTGAAAGCCGTTGATGACTTCCGACAATAGCTTGTCCTCGGCTGTCGCTGCAGCGAGCTTGGTCATTGTGGTGTCGCTCACCAGGTCCGACAGTGTTTTGACCGCATTCTCTTCGGTATCATGTTCCTCAGGCACGGGTTGTGAGTCTCTTGGGGCCGTTGCGCGTGACAAAGGATCTGCAAGTACTAGCTGCTTGACCGGAACGAATTGAAACTTGTAGTCATACTTCATCAGTCTGAGAAAAAGCGCTGCAGGCGAGGAAGCATGTGTCCTACACTTTTTTTGCAATAGCGATGAGGGGTTGGTGGCCCGTTTCCAGGTTATGGGCCTTCCATAAATGAAATCGTGGAACCGCTCACAACCAAACGTGCTTCCCAGTGCTTTATTTTCAATTTGGGAGTATCGAGATTCGCATTCTGTCGGCACTCGGGATCCATAAGCTACAGGCCTCCACTCTTTGTCATGGCGTTGCAAGAGAGCTGCGCCAATGCCATAACTGAACGCGTCCATGAACACTTTAGTCTCCAGTGCTTCATTGTAGAAGGCAAGGACTGGTGCTGTGGTCAGCGAGGTTTTGAGGGCCTTCTCGTTGTCATGGTTGAGGGTCCACTCGAATACCGACTCCGTCTTGAGCAGGTTCCGTAGAACGGTGGTCAAATCCGAGAACCTAGGCAGGTACTTGCTGATATATCTGAACACACCACGCATGCGTTGAACATCCTTCAATTGTCTTTGGAAACCGGCATATTCACTACGCTGTCCACAAAGCTCTTGTCAGGCTGTATGCCAAGTGCACTGATCTTGTCTCCTAGGAAAACCACCTCCTTCACGCCAAACCTGCATTCCTCCGTGTTCAAGGTGAGTCCTGCACGACTGGCCGCCCGTAGAGTTGTACAGAGCCGTGCCTCGTGTTTGGCTTCCGTGAGCCCCCAGATGATGTCATCTATGTAGTCTTTTACACTTGGCAAATTTTCAAAAACCTGTGACATTCTTTTTTTGGAAAACTTCGGGTGCCGAGGCGATGCCGAACGGCAGTCGTTTGAAACAATAGCACCCAAAGGGAGTGCCAAACAGGCAATTATTTTGGGTTTCCTCGTCCAGGGGAATTTGATGAAATTCTGATTGGGCACCAAGCCGTGAGAAAACTTGCGTTTTTCAGGTCTGCCACAATGTCCTCTTTTTTTGGCATCTGGTAATGCTCTCTCTTGAGGTATTCATTGATGCGCCTTGTGTCCATGCAGACTCTGATTTTTCCATCCTTTTTATGGACAATGACTAGTGGGCTTACCCAGTCAGTAGGGTCGCTCATTTTGGTGATGGCCCCCGGCGGCTGCCATTGTGTCCAGCTCTTTCTTGAGTGGTTCTTTCAGCATGTGCGGTACTCTTCGCGCCGGCTTAAAAACATTCTGAGAGCCGTCTTTCAGGACCATCTTGTAACGGTTGTTTATACAGCCGAGGCCCTCGAAGAGCTTCGGAAAGTCCGAAGCAACATTCCGTTCCAGGTCTGTCTTTTTTACGACGCCATCGACTCGACTCACGAGCCCGAAGGTTTCCTTGCCCGAAGGCTTAAGAGTGCCTGCTGAGCTTTCTTCACGACAAAGAATTCAACTGTCGCTTTTTCGGAATCAATTTCTACTGGAAGACACACTGTTCCTAGGTGACCAATCTGGTCGCCTCTGTAGCTCCTCAAGATGGCACCGTTCGGTTGCGTCTGTCCCGCCTTGTGAAGCCTTTTAAATACACAGTGTGGCAGAATGCTCACCTGTGTTCCGGTATCTACCTTAAGTAGGACCTTTTGGTTAGCCGCTGACGCTTCCACCAGCCAGTCGGCTTTGTCTATTGTCACAGCTTGCACTTCCGGCACCGCAAGTTTATGATGTTCGCACGTGACGCCGTCGGTTACCCTCCTATCATCGTACCCGTACACTGGCCATCTGCCACACGCTGCCCAGTGATTTTTTTCTTGAACTTCGAGCAGACTTGTCTATACGCGGGGCAGCGCCTTGGCTCGTGCTGTCGATTGCACCTGCTACATTTCTGTGCTTCGACTTCGTTCTGCAATGCCGACGCTGAATCGAGCAGGTGAAATGGTGCTTCCCAGGCCTTTTTGTGAGTTTCCGTTAGCTCAGCTGTTTTGCAGAACTGCACAGCCTTCTCTAAAGTTAAGCTTTCTTCACGAAGCATGCGCTTCCATAGTTTTTTGTGAGCGGTTCCGCAGACGATTTGGTCACGCGTCATCGAGTCGGCCAGGGTACCAAAGTTGCACTATTGAACCTTAATTTGGCGTCCCGAAAGTAGCTTTCAAGCCGCTCACCTTCTTTCTGCATCCTGGAGCGAAATATGTAGCGCTCATACGTCTCGTTGCAGCGAGGCGTGCAGTAGGTCTCGGACTTCCCAAGGAGAAGGTTGTAGTTTCCGCGTTCTGCATTTGTGCACTGGAAGGTATTGTACACTTCCAGAGCGTCCGTTCCTGCGATGTGTAGGAATATTGCAGCTTTTTGTTTCGCTGAGCGTGGCTTCTCTGACTCCGTAGCTTTCAGGAACAGCTCCAGTTGTTGTCGGAATTGTTTTCAGTTCTGTGCGAGGTTTCCGCTGAGTTTGAGTTTCTATGGAGGCTTGACGCTTTCCATAGCTGGCGTTGTGGCTTGGGCCGGTGCAGGGACAGTCAGCAAGACACTTTTGACACCATGTATCGGAAACCAGCAAGGAATTAATACGACGGTATGAACCAAACGAATGTCGAACTCTAATGGCGGCTCGGGCGCTCGTACCTCGAGTCCCGATATGGAGTGGCTGAGTTGCCACATCATGTTGCTGGTTCTGCCGTTACAGTAGGGGGAAGCACGATCAACTTTATAAAGTATAGAGTAGGTCGTGGAGGGAACTACTTCTTGTTGTAGTAGGCTGGATCGTGTATCGAGACTTGTCTTGCTGTGGTCGATCGAGTGGCACCACCGGCAGCCATCCCTTGATACCAGCCAATGCATAAGACTCTATTGGAAGAACGAGAGAAAGTGCGGTTTCCTCAGTTTCTAAGCTTTTGTCGGCACTGAAACCTTTTGGCTGTTTTTCGGGAAAACTGTCAAATAGCTGCTGCCCAAACATTAAAACTGACAGCCCCCGCAGTTTTTATAAATTAATGTTTTGTGGTCACGAGTGACTCCGCTGGGCGAAAAAATTAATGCAGCTCTATGAGAGAAGAGTCACCTAGAGTTACCGTGGTGTCGACTACGGCTTTGATAAGTTGAGTTTAGCAGACGAGAAGCTCGAAGACTTTGCTACGCGGAATTCGCTCACTTCAGAAAAGCCACTGTTAAAATGGAACTTCTTCGACATTTATCAACTTCTGGACTTCCCCAAGGACGGTCTTATTGACGGCAACTTCCTTTGTTTTCTCCACTTCGAGAGCAAGCTTACCAGCTTAGCCGTGGGTGCACCGGCACGTTTCATTTTTAATGGGAGTTCGAACGCTTGACAAATATTGATTCGGTTTCTAAACACCCGATGTAATAATCGCATCACATCATATAATGCTCGTTTTCAAGCACCGCGAAGAAGCTTCAATGTTTCTACTTTTGCGTGTTTCTCCCGTAAACTTGCGTGTATTACCTTGTGTCAAGAAAAGGACGCCGGTGGTGCTAACGATCGGCTCCCGACTCGCAATCCAGCTTCTTACAATAAAGATCACTGATAGGGGGTGTTCACTGGACGCCATATTCGAGGGCACTGTCTAGAGCGCGTGCTCTGAACGAGCGAACATTTTTAGTTTAATAATACCGGCAATCTAGATGGTGTGGAATGCATGTGAAAATGAACTGTGGAAGCTCAACATCAGCACGAGCTCAGCATTTGCACACACTGGTATGGCGGATTGTGAACACTCCCTATAGGTATTTTCAATAGATTAGTTATCAATAGGTACCATTTCCAAGATCAGTAGACTCTCAGGTAGATAATAAAGGTTTCACAAAGATTAGCCGCTGTGCGACCCGCGTCGTCCATGTCTACGCTCGCACCACCCTCTCTTTGTTGTCGTTCCAAGCGCTTGCGTGCCTATTTTCCTTTCCTTCCGGTCTCTCGGGGTGCCGGTCCCGTCGCGCGTGTCTTCTTTCCGCCGGGTGGCGGTCCCGTCGCGCGTGTCTAGTTTCCTCCGGCTCCTCGGGGCGGGTCTGTGTCGTGTGCTAAACAGCTTCGCTGGTCATCCACCTTCACAGAGTGGAATGGCTCATGATCTTTTCTTTCAGTCTTGCCTTTGCTAAGCTAGATTACATAATTGCGAAATTGGAGCGACCCTCTTCACCACAGTTGAGCGCGGCCCATAGATTGGACACGAGAACTGCGGGAGCACTTGACTTCGGCTCGTAACAATCGATGTCTCGGCGGACACTCGAGTAGCGGCTAGTGGCCAACCCCTGCAGTGATGAGCGTAGCGGAATTCTAACGATTTCTGGAGCTCAGCGCGCGTTATCTCCTCTGTCAACCCCAGCGCGCGGGTGTAGGATTAACGTTGGCCGCATAGGATATGCACCAGGCCACGTGGCTGCTTTTTCGGGCTCTGAGTTGGGGGATGAACCATACTCATATTTCTTCACTTTTAATGGCGACTGCCTTTGTCCAGAAATAAAAATGAAGGAACGTTCATTCAGGTATTAATGCTAGGATGTGGTTCAAAGTAGTACTTAGCGAAAGTAGAAAAATCGTTTCATGGTTCCTTTAAGACCTTTTGCTAAATTACCCAAGCATCAAGGAGCATGCTGGTAATGTTGTTGCACGAGCTGTACGTGCTGGCGTCTGCAGTAGTTACTGTTCTAAAGCAAACGGGTACTTATAACAAGTTTTATTTTGTACGTCTGTAAGCCAGCGCCTTATTATGTTTTTTTACTTCGAATATTTCATGCGGAGAAGTCGAGTGCGTGCGGCGGGTAAACTTACATTTTCAGTATTCTCCTTGATGCTTGGGTAACTGAGCAATAGGCCTATTGTTGTCATTGCAGCGATTGGAAACGAGCTACTACACCAATGTGATTGATTATTGCAACCCAAGTGCAGTGTTCATGCGATGCCAGGTTCGAATCTATGAGCCGCATTCAAATCTCGACAGTGGGGGACTATGCCGACACTGCGAACTCCAAACGACGTCATAAAGTTTTGCGAAGGAGAGGTTGAAAGAAAACGCTCGGTTTTGTTCTCTAAATTACACCGCAAGAAAAAGATGTCTCGGTCAATGACGTTTCATGCAAGTAGATCTGGGTCACGCTAAATCCAATAAAATCGCGTAAAAAAACAAAACAAAATGTAATAGACCGATTCGAACAGTTAGCTTTAGTATGCCACCACTGTCGCCATGCATCGTGGGAACTGTAGTTTTTCTGCATGCGGGATAACCGCGCTGGAGGTCTACGCGAGCAGAGCGCGAAACAGCACGAGCTGTTTCGCGCACGGGCGCCTACTCCTTGTGAACTACAGCTATCGCGGCTTCACGCACGCGTGGATAGTTAGTGAGCTATGTGTACTAAATACCATTGCAATGCACCTTTGAAGGGGCGATGCAAAAAAATGTTTCTTTCAAGAAATGCATAATAGAATTATTCATTGATATGTATGACCTATAAAACATATGTTGTTTTTCTTGTTCACGCAATGGCAGTCTCAAAAACAAAAATTCGAATGAAACGAACCAGATTTATTCCCTCAACTCGCAGCCATAAAAACAGGCCACGTGATCTGGGGCCAATTATATTCCGCCAATCGTTTCAACATAGCCACGCGCTTAGGTTGGTAGAGCACGGGGTGCGCGGTGCATTCTACGCATTTTTATTAAGGTTCGGCTATTCCCGTTATCCCAGCGATTGGGCACGAGCCACTGCCCAAATGCAGGTCGAGTCATTTATTGCCACGAGCCAAAATCGAATGCCTACGCAGGCTTTGCGTCCACTGTATGAGCTGTATTTAAACATCGTCGCAGCGGGCTTCGCAAAGCTTGATGACGAACTCCTGGAGATAGAATTGTTGGTGTTGTCCCCAAAGCTCCGTCATCAAATTTTGCGAAGGAGATACTGAAATAAAGGGTTAATTTTATCCCTGGAATTCCCCCGCGACGAAGACGCTTCTGGTAAGTAGCATTGAGTTCGAGTATTCTTGCTTCCCAGTAGTACCAGTAAACTGGTGTAGAGTGAGAAACGTTCCTAACGAATATCGTGGCACATCTCTTTTAAATCCGTGCTTCGCGGTTTGATAGCATCTCTTACAGTGAGGCGGATACCAGCTTGTGTCCTTCCTGATCTTCATTTATAAACAATAGAGCACAGCCAATTGTAGCGGCAAGTTATGTTAAATACTGAGAAAAAATGAGCCCAGGCTTAAAACGATGCAACATTAGCATTGGGAAAAACATGCCATGATAGCAAGTTTGGTACCTCTCGATGATGCTTTCTTTTGGCCACTGCCATATACATGGGTTGCACGTGACGTCATATCCTTCCTCCTTTCTGGTGGCCAAAACCTGCTGTTATACTTCGTTTCACCTTATGTGCGAGCGAAGGCAAAGCTTGAAGCGCGAGCACGAAAGCTCCGTGCCTTCAGGCTTTGCTCGAGCGCGCGAGCTGGGCAGAAACGCAAAAAGCGCTGGTCTCGCGCTTCTATCTTTGGCTTCGCTCGCAGATAAATTGAAACTAAGTATAATGAAGCTGTGCTCACTCGTTTCCGCTCGCTCGCGACGCTCGTGTACTGCTCGTAGAATATACACAGTAAAGGCTACGCTCGAGGAAGTTCGGCCACCAGAAAGGAGGACCGAATTACGTCAGTGCAACCTATGTATATCCCCGAAAAAAAAAAACGAAGGCAAGTTTATTTAGATATCGATGTTAGGGAGTGATTCTAAGTAGTATTTAGCGAACGTAGAAAAATCGTTTTATGACTCATTAAATACCTTTTTGCTAAATTACCGAAGCATAAAGGAGCATGCTGGGAATGTTGTTGCAAGTGCTGCCCGTGCTGGCGTCTACAGTATTAACTGTTATAAAGCAAAAGCGTGTGACAAATGTCATCTTGCACGCCTGTAAATCAACGCCTTATTTTATATTGTTACTTAGAATATTTCATACGGAGAAGGCAAGGGCGTGCGGCGGGTAGACTTACCTTCCCAGTATTTTTCTTGATGCTTGGTTAATTTAGCAATAGACCTATTGCCATCATTGTAGCGATTTGACACGAGCTATTACCATGCAGGACGCATGCTGAATTGCGTCCCGCAAGAGCACGCGGAGTAAGTGACGCTCTCGTGTCCCGCGCGCTAGGTCATAACACTGCAGTGAACAAAAAATACTGAGGAATCGTTTCAGGCCCCCCACTTTGAGCAGAAATGAACCGGGACCTAAAGTACCTCGATAAATCTCGAAAACACATCTAGGCGTCTTAGAGGGACCCTGACCACAGCGCCACGTTTGTCGTCAGGAAGCGGGGGTACTTGGAACGACACAAAAACTTAGAACGGTCGGTACACGCACCCTATTGGCGACGTGCGCGGGCAAAAGCGTCGCTGTGGTTAAAGTTTGCGATTGACTGAACCATAGCTTCCTGTATGCTGATAATGCTTGCCCAATCGCATGCTGATGGGTAGGGAAATCCTGCCTGTCAGAGCGAGGTAGAGGTATTGCCAATCAGGACAAGGCAAATTCTGTCCGTGACGCGACGGACGGAAACCATGAGAGGGCGCCACTGAAACATCTTGGAGCTAATAGCCAGGCCTCCATGGCACGCACTTGCCTTTTGCCGTGATCTTGCGTCGCCTGCACGCTCAAATCTCAGGGGAGGCCGAGGCGGTATCGAAGGTAAAAATAAATGGAATGTACACCGCCTCTAATTCTCTAAACCGTCCGTTTGATAGCCCGTGATTAAAACGAACAAAAAAAAGGATTTCTTTCACCCATGAGTCGCTGGTTTAAATCACGCTCGACGGACATGAATTTTGTTTCTTATAAAATAAGCGGCAGAGGCGGCGGCTATGAGCGGTCATGTGATTGATGAGTTCATCGGATGTTCTCGCGAAAGACGGCCATGCAATTTTCCAGGAGGCTCCGACTATCTGCTGTCCCTGTAAGAGGCACAAGAAAAAGAAATGCGTCTGCGTAACAAAATTAAAATGGTGAAAAAACCGTGATATATGAGCGTCCTGTAAGAACACAGGAAGCTAAAGCAATAATCTACGGAGAGCAAATCTGGCAATATAACGAGGAAAAAAGGTCAAATTTCAGCGAGGAAGCAATGTAATTTCGACATGAAGTTTACGAGACACGGATATGACCGAGCCCGTATCCTGGGCAGCTTTGGAAGTTCAAAACTACGGGTAATATGCCCCAAAAATTTTGTTACATAAAAACAGAAAAAAAATCTATATTAAGGATTTTGCTCCCCTCGGGGACGTGGAAATGGATTGACGATTCGGAAATGCACTCTGCTTAGGCCGAAATCAGTACATTAATAATTTACGTTTTCGGCATCAATAATCCATAAAAACGTGTATAACAAAAATTGATTTTTTGTTTGTTTATTGAGATGCGGAGATATTTTGAGCAGTGTTGTAAGATCGCATTATTTCGAATAGTTTTGACATTATGTCTCAGCGAGGTGGGTGCAGATTACGAAGAGTAGGCAGACACGTAGCTATAGTTACGGAATGGGCGTGACTAGTGATGATCGCGCATCTCGCTTTTGTATCGTACTTCGGCCTTCTTATCACGTGATGTCACATCCCGTAGGCGCCTGAGCGACGAAAATGTTCTCAACAAAGGCCACGCCTTGCGTTTTCTTTTACCTGTCAGTTTCTATAGTTTTTTTGTTTTTTTAATCTACGGAGCGAATAGGGAATGACGCAAAAGCAAGAAAGTTTCGTCAAAAAGAAATTGAATCGAATGTTTACACAAAAGGTTGTAAAGCAATTTACATGCTATTTTCTGGAGGAAATTGTACGTAAACATGGCAGGATAACGTACTTTTCGCAAAATGTGGAATCAAAGAAAAATATAAAAAAAAGTTCTCAATGTAAAGTTCAAGCAATTTTTTTTTTTAGAAGAAGAAGAAAAATTATTTTTTATTTGTCTTCTCTCGCTTCCTTCGTGCCCTGCAATGCTGCGCCATCAGAAGACGGGCACCGGTAGAGCTAGAAAGAGAACATTATTTAAGTCGATGATTTGCATAAACAGCTAATATTTTAATACAAATGCGAAACGCGTTTAGTATAACGCTACACTAAATATTCATAGAACGCTACCCCTCGTTTTCTAAACCGTGTGGGTGTTGTGCTAACATTTTTTGGCGTTGGCGGAGTCCCCGGAATAACATTCTTCCTGCCTGCTGCTGGACCTACTCCATTCATTAGATTTTCTTAAGCTTGACTTAGTCTGCCTTGTTATTACATTATTTGTTATTACATTTTTTTTGGTTGTACCATTTAACGTAACGAGGACGATCAGGCGAAGCAGGCTCGCACAATGAAAGATGTGTAATTCTCACCGCCGGTGTACCGGCGTCAGAGCGATAGCTTGCGTTTTCTCGGCCACCGCGCGATCAATAAGGTTCTAATTATATTCTTCCAGTCATATTTTCTTATTCTTTGAAAGGATCGTACCATAGTTATGAACATCGTAAAAGGATGCTGCCCGTTGATTTGTGTGCATTGCACGCTCTGAGGTGGTCGCAGCTATCTACAGGGGGAGCTTGGGGAGTGACGAACCTAAAAAACCTGCTTAGACTTTGAAGCACAGTCTGCTCAGTTACAGTGAGCACGGTAAAACATTGTCCTCAGTGCCGTGTAGCAGAGACTCTAATTTAACATCTAAACATATGTTGGACCTCGTCATTTACCACGCTCTTTCTGCAGAGTGCTGCTACTTGCTCTGCACAAGTGCTTCGCAGGATGGTATAACCTTGAGGTTCCTTAGAATCTAGTTTTCAAAGAGAGCACCTGTGGTCGACGTGTTGTTGCGTCCTCCCGCAAGGATAAGTTTACTCTTCCCATCTCGCTATTTCCGCCTGAGTTGTTACTAATTAAGGTGGGGCGTATTTGCGCTGACTCAAGAAAATATATAAGATGGAGTTATACGTTATAATAAAGAAGCCACTAAAGTTGCCAATCTAAAATTGAGGTTAACGCTGAGAACAAGGACGGCTTGTTGTTGATAGTCTGCGACAGGTTAATTACACTCTGGAAGCTTCGTCTTCAGCAGGCGCTTGTTAGCTTTCGTTGGGCTTTGCTTAGCGCGCGCCCAAGTGTTATGGGTATTAGAAGCTCGCGCTAGAGGAGAGGAGGGAGGGGGGGGTTATGTTATGAATGCAACTGAAGTTCTTTATTTCATTCATAACCTACTACCGACTATAATTTTGCCTTGAAATTAGTAATCTCTCTTCGTGGTCAGTGAATCGACGTCTTTCATGGCGTGGCAATACGATATCCTCAGTACTCATACTTACGATAGGTGTGCGCAGATGTGTGCGACGGAAAATTTCCCGCTAATAAAAATAAAAATAATGCAAGCGTGGCGTTTTGCGTTGCTTAATGTTACAACTCAGACTGCGTTTTTTGGTCCAAATGTATGTTTCCGCATCGTCATTCGGTGGGCTGCCTCCGTAAGTTGCGGTGATTGGCTCTCCGAGTGTTGTGCGGGATAGTATACGCGCGGGCATTTTTAAGAATGTAGTTGTAACAAAAAAATTAAACTTCACCAACACTTCGTTCTTTAAAATAAATTTGGTGTGGATATGTTTGTACAGTTTTGAAGTTAGTCTGCGTTCAACGAGCGACTTGTCTCTCGGTTTTAGATGAGCAATTTAGCCAGTGCAGTACAACCGCTAGCATGTTTTCTTTAACGTCCACCACGCAGAGGTGATACACGACCGCATGCCGGCATGACACTCATCCAGTTTGAAACTGACACGGGTGTGGATTGAACTCGGGATCCTGTGTTCTGCAGCGCGAGTCTTCGCTCCACGAGCTGGTGTACGCGAGACCACTGGACCGCCTATACCCCTTCTCTTTCTCTTATGGTGTGGCTGATTGCGATTGTACTGCAACTGCGGAGAGAAAGAGAAGACTGCCATTAGGGGCAGCTCCGCAGAATAATTGAGAGCGCAATTTAAATAACACTTACGGAACTTTTTTATCGTTTGTTATAAGTATAACCTTCTTCGAGCGCTAACTTTATATGCGTATGAGCAATTTTAATGTCTATATTAAATGTTATTCTCAGTTTGTATAAATAAGAAAAAACGTCGTTCGTGGTGAAGTAAATTTAAAAAAAAAACACTTTATACAACATACGAGTCAGTCTCACTCTTCGGTAGTATAGCGATACTCTAACTCGTGACTTTCCTTGGAACTTTTAACTGTAACTCGATAATAAAATTAAATATCTGTAACGATTATTATATACTTTTTTTAAGTAACTGAAATGTATCTTAAAAAGTAAGTTCTTTTTTCGTGAAAAAACGTTGCCCTGTTGTGTGAACACTATTAAACGAGCTCGACCTTGTGCGGAGGTTGGGCCCCATATTAGACGCGTCAAAATAAAAAAAAAAAGAACCTGAAACTTTTTTCGTCGGAGCAAAGTGCCGGAGCAGGAGGCAGACGTTTCTCTACTTCTGTCTTTCCTATTCCATCTCGCGGAAAAAACGTATTTAGCATTTGCTTTATTTCAACCTTGGGAGTGGGTCTCTCTCCCCGTCTTCACCCTTTTCGGCCTCATCGAGCGCCCCCGCTTCTTCAGAAAAGTGACAGAGCCACCTCGCGGTAACACGCTACGCGTAGCCACCTAACGCTCAACTCTTTGACGCCGACCGAGAGCATCTGTCGTCGGTGTCTTTCTTTGCGAAAGCGAGTCACCGCCAGTAGAAACTGTCTGACCGGGGAAACAGATGGTCTTTCATCTGATCGACTTGCCCTTTCCCAAGGGTCGTGCGCCAATGACCCACGGACGAGACTTTTGTTTTGCGTTGCCTAGAAGAAATTAAAAAGAAAAGCGGGAACGGAATTCCGATAGGACTTTCTGTTTAGTTTGTTCACTCCTTTCTTTACCTTGTTCGATACTAACGGTCTTTCTCACTTCCTTCAGTTCCAAATGGTTTAGCCTTCCCTACCAGAAATGCCAGTAAAACCCTTCGCTATCTAGATTATGTAACTGGAGCTCTACGTGGATTATATCTGAGTTTCATGTTTTCAAAAATTATTCGTTTGTGAGCATTCTGGATTTCGGGTTTCCAGAAACGGATTTCCAATTCCATAGTCCAGATAGTGAAGAGTTATACTTGGTTTTCCGGTAGGATTCTGGTCTCCTCCCTATTATTGTAATGTACCCGTATGTTCGTAGCTATCTCCCTCTCCTGTCACATGAGAAAGGGGAATAAGAGAGCTCTTAAGAGAAACAGAAATGAAGAAAAAGCGTGGCATGAAAGAAGTAAAATAGTTGGACGGTAATTAACCGTCATCGCTCAGACGAGAGGCTGTCATGAGTGACGAACGGCAAGTGTTACCAAGGCCCGGCTATGAACTGCATTTTGATCTTGTCAAATGTAGCGGCGATAACTTCACTGCTTGCTGCAAGCACTGCGAAAAAGTATACGCAACTGAGAGGTTCTCTTCCTCCAACCCCTTCGTACGCACCTCCGAGTGAGTTTCTACGTTCGTTTCTAGACTACACCTACTAAGCGTTGCGAATAAAGATTGGGGGGGGGGGGAGGAGGAGGAGGAGGAGGAGGATGAGGAGGAGGAGAAGATGGCCAATATTGCCTTCCGGTATGCATGAACACGGAACGATGGAAGGTTGAAGCCTCGACATCACTTCCCAGCCTCAACAGCTTTCCCCAACATTAGGAAAGTGTCTTTTTACACCTGAATATTGCCACACACGTCGCCGAGCGAGCAAGCGCGTGGCCGAGTGGTTAGCGTGCTGGGCTGTCGCGCGAAGGATCCGGGTTCTATTCCAGGGAGAGCAAGCTTCTTTTATTTATTCTTTTTACTAGGCGTTCTCGTACGTTCGAGAACCTCCTCGTCCGATCCAGTTACGAATGTTCTACGAGCCGAGCATTCTAGGCCGAATGTTCCAGAGACACACGCGTGTACAGAAGGTGCCCCGTGTGGCGAGCCGGACTCAGTTTCGCCCCAGCGTTCGACTCTGCTGTCAGGCCGACCTCGACGCTCTGCTTCCATCTGTTCCCTTTTTATTTTTGAGCACAAGTTCACCCCATTAAACGTTTAGTTCTTCAGTTATTATCGCCTCATCAATTGTCATTTGTGACATTATTGCACTGCCGTCCAAAGCACCCGTTGAGCGCCTTTCCAAAAGGAAAAGGATGTGCATCAAAATGGGAAGTTAAGTGATGATAACCGAAAAGCAGTTGCTGCTGCGTTACATGAACTAAATAATCTAATATTTAGCCCATATTGCATCAAAGAAGCAAACGCTTTGATTCAGCAAAGTCGTGCGGCGGTAATATTATATATTTTAAAAGTGAATCGAGATTTTTCTGAAAGTTCAAAATAAATATAAATCGTAGTCCTTGTGTCTAATCATCAATGTCTTCATAATTAAAAAAAAACGAATGTGTCTTGAAAGTGATTATGTTAGTATTACAAAGTGGCTGTAACTGTAATCCGTTACGTTTGTTTTTAAGTAACTGTAACTGTAACGTAAATAGATTTTTGACAAAATATCGGTAACTGAACGAATTACTTTTTAAAAGTAACCTACCCATGACTGGTCAATCTTTCTCACTCAAGTGCGGAGCCGCGGCCGGCGCAATCGAGCAGTGGCGTAGCCAGGAATATTCTTCCGGGAGAGGTGGCTGGGATGTCCATAACTTGGGGTACGAAAAGGGGGAGGGGATCAAAATCCATGTGTATATAATAGGGTTGGCTGGATTTCGGGGGAAGGGGGGGGGGGCTGACGCCCTATAAGCTCCCCACCTGGCTACGCTCCTGCTATCGAGGACGCCTTCTGTTTTGTTTTTCTCGTTAACTCGAAAGCAGCAGGTTCCATCAACACCAGTCTGACCGGAAGAGAAAAGAAAAACGTGGTTGGAATCAACGGGCGCTAGGATAAGATACTTAGATATGAACCTGGTTTATTCGTACCTCAGGTCCTGCTACCACTCCTGGCTTACTGCCCGTCCGATAGAATGGTATCACCTTCGATTGCAACACCATGGATTCGCTACCCCAAGTCCCAACTGGCGATTCCCGTTAACATTACGGTGCAAAACAAGCTCCCAGGTTCTACGACGCTCCTCGCTTCAACTCCGGCAATTTACCGACATCGACGACGCCCGCAGCGCCAGATGAAAAGGCTGGCAGATCGGCGAATTCTCCAGTGGGCACGGGAGCTGCGCGACGGCCGCGATGGCCTACAAGCCTTGTTTCTTCGTACCTCAGGTGGGTAACACGTTCCTTTGTGCGTAAAACAAAAGACAATTGTTTGTTGCTGTTCCCGAGCCCATGGGTGTTTCTTGACGTGATATTGGAGTACTTGAAAAACTGTCTTTTGTTATTAATGTCGGGTGACGTAGGGGCCGACCCCGGCCCTCTCACACGATCTGTTTTGTCACAGCCCCTCACAGTAAGACTAACCAGCCTATCGCCAGTATAGGAACAGCATATAATACCACGGGCGAAGTTGCATTGACTCAGAGCAAAACAAAGAAATATTGGGTATGTTGGGGGAGCTTCAGAAGCAATTAGCTGAGATATCAACAGGGAATCAGGAATTAAAATAAAGTGTCAGCGAAATTCGAAACAGTCAACAAAACATTAAATCTGCGCTAACAAATATAGGCAGCAGGATAGCTGCTATCGAAGAGAAGCTAGTGGCTCTAGATGACGTGGAAGAAGATTTGCGAAATACTTCCCACACAGTTCAACGTCTTCGAAGACAAAATCAAATGTTGCAGACCCGTCTTGATGAACTCGAAGATAGGTCTCGGCGGAATAATTTGGTTCTCCACGGAATACCGGATGCCCAGGAAACATGGTCACAAACAGAAGTAAAAGTAACAACTTTGCTGTCCAACGTGTTTAGTACTCAGCCAACCTCGGTTGATATCGAACAAGCCCACCGTTTAGGACAATTTTGAAGCTCATGGTACCGACCAGAAATAACAAAATTTTCTAGTTCTAAAACCAGAGAAAAAATCCTTTAAGCCAAAACTAAATTGAAAGAGTACAATGTGCGTGTAACTGAGGAATTGTCACCCGCAACGCGCCAAATACGAAGGAAGCTAACTCAATTTGCCATACCGAGACCTAACAGTCCCTTCTTCCACTTGAAATAAAAGAAACCGTCCGTTAACGGAAAATTTTACGTATACGAACCAGTCTCTGATAAAATCTGTGAATCGGCGATTCCTAGTTCGCAAACGGCTACTACGGGCGCATCAGCAACATTACCTTCGGGACAACACGCATTGTCATCAGGGCAACCTGATACGTCAGGCACTTAGCGGTTACCGAAAGGCTGTGGTTATCGTTCCTCATTATCACACGCAGTGGCGTCACTAGGGTCAGAGGGCACCGGGGGTGGTGGCCCGCAGCTACACCCTCCCCCCCGCCCGTCGCCCACCGCCAACCCCCCCCCCCCCCCCAGGGGCCCGCCCCCGACAGCCCCCGTAGCGCTGCACCCGGGCCGGTCTACCCCCTCCCTCCGCACCCCCTTGTGACGCCACTGATCACACGTATCTGTTTTATTTACTAATATCAGAGGCGTTATCAAAAACCGCACCGAAATTTCTTCTGCTATTGATTCCTGCTCGGCCGATATTGTCGTGTTGACAGAGACATGGCTTCACTGGTAACATTCGTGATAACGAAAGTTTTGACTCTTGCAACCAGTTTTCTTTCTACAGGCGCGATAGGGAAGCCAGGCAAGGTGATGGTGTACTGGCACAATGATAGAACAGCACACGACAAAACAGCACGCGACAAAACAGCACGGTCAAAACAGCATGCGTCAAAACAGCACAGCGTCAAGACAGCACGACGACAAAAGAGCACGCGTTAAAATAGCACGTGACAAAACAGCACAGCGTCAAAACAGCACAGCGACAGAAGAGCACGTGCCAAAACAGCACGGCGTCAAAGCAGCACAGCGTCAAAAGGGCACAGCGACAGAAGAGAACGGCGCAAAAAGAGCATCGCGACAAAACAGCACAGCGTCAAAACAGGACATTGACAATATAGCTAGGGTTTGCCGTTTTCAGTTTTCATTATTTTGAAATTCGGCGTACTTGTTTCGGTTTTTTTACAAACATAAGTTTTCGGTTTTGTTGCGGTGAATATTTCTAGACTATTACACTTCTGGGTTCTTTTCGGGTTATTGACGAAAACTAGTATACTGACGAACATGCCATATTGAAAAGCGATTGTTTAAATGTATAGTGAGTTAACCAGGTACTGCTTTGTTTTGTTTGTTGCTGTCTGTGGCAGCCGACGCGACCTGTTTTGCAAGACGCACTGGAGCCCTATTATGATTAGACATCATCGTCGTGTGCTCGCATTTGTTCACAGGACGAACATGAGCTTCACTACCACTTCGGTCGAAGAGGGAAATATCAAAATCCAGGAATTTGCAAGCATTGTACTCAGTGCGTTTTTTCCCCATTTTCACGACTGCGAGAGGTGGTAATTTCGCGCCAACTACAGAAACGACAATAAAACAATCGTATTTATGCCCCCCTCTACTAGGCGGAAGCTAGGGGTGTTAAAAAATGTGCGGCATTTACGGACGCCCTTGATTTTCATTGTTCAGTTCACGCTTAAACTCTCTTATTTGAACAAAGAATTCGGCACACGAATCCCTCTCAGGTGAAAAACCTAGATTTCGTCCTGAAGACCCCTGCGCCCCCTGAGCTTTTGTTGAAAGCAGAACCAATCTCGGAGACAAGCTGAAAACTACGAAAGGAGGTTGTCATACGTTTAGTAATGAGTCACATCCTCCCTCCCTCCCCCCCTTTCCCTCCTCCCCCCCCCCCCGTTTACCCACCCCTCCAAACGCCCTAGAAATAGAAAATACTGACCTTTTTCAGTTAATAGTGAGTTTCTTTTTTTTTTTTTTTGCTGACTATCGACGGCACGGAAAAAAATCCGACAAAAGTGCCAACAACAGCTTCGCTGTAAAGGAGGTTCTAACAATTGCAGTTAATTGTTGAAAGGTTTCCGCCTGTCTCCTTCAGCGAATGCTTTACGCTGGATGTAGAAATTGTGGTTCACTACCAAACTCCGTGCGCACTAAACTGTGGAGATCCAGTGGGGGGTCGTGAAGCAATTGCTGCCATCATTATTTTTTGTTTTGTTATGAATTTCAGTTAAGCTAGCGTAAGCTTATGGGGACTGCTGCTCGTACTCATCATTGAAATTGACTCTTGTAGCCCCGTGAAAAGCGCAAGCGGGTGTCGTGACGCTATATTTTATATTTTGGGGGTCCCCGGGTTGCGAAGCTTGGTAAGCAGCGAAATATGCGATACATTTCTTTATAACCTAGCGACAATAAATGAAAGGGTCAAGAATTTCGAAATTATGCGCGCAGAAAGGGGTGAAGAGCGCGATCGAAGTTGCTACATGCGTGCTGTTTTGTCGCTGTGCTGTTTTGACGCCATGCTGTTTTGGCACGTGCTCTTCTGTCGCTGTGCCGTTTTGACGCAGTGCTGTTTTGTCGCGTGCTATTTTACGCGTGTTGTTTTGTCGCCGTGCTGTCTTGGCGCTGTGCTGTTTTGACGTGTGCTGTTTTGACCGTGCCGTTTTGTCGTGTGCTGTTCTGTCGCGTTCCCGGTGTACTAGTAGCTATTAAAAGGAATTTGAGTCTTTCGTGGTTCATATGTAGTCATGCTTGGAAATCATCCAGGTGTCCGTAAAGTTCGCGCATCGCAGAATTGTTTTCGGAGTTTGCTATCACCCCCCCCCCCCGAACGCTTCATCTAGCTTTGTTACCGAGCTTTGTGATGTCATACACATCGTCATAACACGGTACCCATCATCACCTATATTCTAGCTGGGTGATTTCAATTATCCAGTAATTAAATGGTCAATGTCCCCACCTTCCCTAATCTTTTTCTCATCTGTTTGTCAAGGATTTGTTGAGTTGTGTTTATATTTTAACTTTAAACAGATTGTTTCCTAACCAACCAGAATCACACCAACAAGTGCGAGCCTGTCGGATTCGGTATTAACTACTTGCCCTGAATTATGCTCAGAAGTAACGTGCATGCCGAAAATAAGTGACCCATCTCTGCTAAATTTTGCTCTGACTGTTTCTGTGCGGAAGTTATTTTAATAGAACCAATGTGCAAATTGGGTTGTGGGGATGTTTATACAGCGTGTAGTTGGTCAGCCATTTTAAAGTTGCGACGTGTCACTCGCTGTAGATGAGCAATTTAGCCAGTGCGGTACAACCGCTAGCCTGGGGTCTTTAACGTGCACCACGCAGTAGTGATACACGACCGCACGCCGGTACGATGCTCATCCAGATCGAAACGGGCAGGGGTGGGGCTCGAGCCCAGGATCCCTGAGTTCTGCAGCGCGAGCTTTCGCTCCACGCGCGTCGAGCTGGGTGTGCGCTTTAGCCCACTCGGCCACCGATCCCCCAACCAATGTGCATCATAATTATCGCAATGCTGACTTCAACCAAATCAATGATGAACTGTTTTTATTTCTACAATCATGTCTAAACAGATTCGAAGGACATTCAGTTGAATGTAACAGGATGCTATTGAAAACGAAGATGATAGAGCTTGCTAACCGTTTTATTTCAGTTCGTGTAATCGGTTACAATCCACAAGCACCTTAGTATAACTAATTCATTAGGTGCCTCTCCAATCGAAGAAAAACGCCTGTACCGAAGTGCAAAAATGTCTCGCGTCCAATGTCGATGGTCTATATATCGTATCGCTACTGAGGAATACGATTCCGCTGACAAATCAGCGAAGGCAACTTTTTAACCAATACGCTACCGAATATGTTGCTCAATAATCGAAGAAAAGTTTGGAATGTAGTAAATGCAAGTGACAGTTAGCGAATTGTACTAACAAATTTGGATGGTGAACCAATTGATAACGAAGAGTGTCCCAGTGTGCTTAACAACGTGTTTTCTAGAGCTTTTTCGGTTGCTTCCTCTGCTGCTTTGCCTTTATTTAGTAATTGTGAGTATTTACCCGTGTTGACTAATGATAATGGTATTGATAAAGTTATCAACTCTCTAGCCGTTCTCTTCCGCTGGTGTTGACTGTATTACTCCTATGCTTTTAAGAAACACCATATCATATTCCTCTGTCGTCCATGAAAAACCTTTTCAGCAATCACTCGACTCTGGTGAGCTTCCGGAAGACTGGAAGATAGGAGGGTGGTTCCCGTACATATAAATGGCATAAAAACATTCACTCTACAACTACTGGCCCATATCAATCACTAGCGTCTCATGAAAGATTCTCGGACACGTGCTTTTCTCGCATATCGCAAATGATTTGGAATCAAATTCATTTTTTTCACCGCGCTTAGCACGGCTTTCGCAAATCATTATCATGTGAGACGCAGTTGGTTTATTCACCCACAAGTTGCAAAACTTACTCAATAATCAGTCATTCGCTGACTGTATATATTTATATTTTGCGAAGGCCTTCCATGAGGCTCTCTCACCAGCTCGTGCTACTAAAACTATAAAAAATAGGTATTGAAAGTAACACACTAAAATGGCTTGAGTGCTTTCTAACCCATCGTCAGCAATTCGTCACCCTTAATGACGTCAGCTCAGATTTTCACCCTGTAACTTCTGGCGTACCCCAAGGTACTGGCTGTTACTTTTCTTGTTTATATTAACGACCTGCCAAAACTGTGTATCATCTTCGATCCATTTATTCGCAGATGATTGTGTTCTTTTCCGGGAAATAACCACGAGCAATGATGTGCATGCGCTGCAATCTGATATTAACTCTATCACTTCTTGATGCAAAACATGGCATATGACGCTAAATGTTAAGAAGTGCAAATTCATGCAAATCTCTTGCTGCCACGCTAACTTACCCATATATCACCTTGGTAGTAGCCCGCTGGAATTCGTCGAATCATACAAGTATTTAGGCGTTTATATTACTTTTATATCTTAGCTGGCAAATTCACATAAATTTCATTGCTAACAAAGTTAACCGCATGCTAGGGTGCTCAAACGTAACTTTCACTCGGCCCCTACTCCTATTGAGTTACTGTGTGTACAAAACAATCGTGCGTTCACAACTAGAATATGCTTCATCAATTTCGGACCCTGAGCGTCGGAATTCTTGTTAACTAGTTGGAAAGGTTTCAAAATAACTCAGCCCGATGTATATACTCTAACTACCAACAACCTGTTAGTGTGTCCTCAATGAAATCTAACCTAGGTCTTTCATCACTAGCATCACGACGCAAAATGCATGACTTTGCTTACTTCACAAAATGTTTCATCACACCACTTTACGTCGATCTGTTAACATCACCTTCTTATAGATCGTCACGGGTGGATCACCTTCATAAAGTAGGGGTAATTTCAAGCAATACAAATCCCTTTATTTATTTTTCATCCCACGCACATCTAATGACTGGAGCCGCCTTCCCCTTTAATAGCCACCATAAATAATTTCGATTTGTTTCTAACTTGCTTTACAGAATCCACGTGAATGATTTCATGTAATAGTAGTAATATAATTCAGATATCTGTTATAGATTTTGTTTTATGTATGTGTTGTGTAGGATAGCGGACTGGATATATTTGAAGTGTTTGAGTCGTTTGTAGCCATTGTTTTTTTTGTAATTTCCTTTGTATTGCTTTCCGATTTTCATCCCATGCTTACTTCTTGTTATTCGTCTCTACCACTCCCCTCAATAATGCTTATGCCTTTGAGGGTATGTATAAATAAATAAAAACAAATAGCAGATAAAACATTCAATCGTTGAGAAAACACCATTAGCCATGCACTCGTTCTATCCAAGACTGCGGCCGTGAGAAACAGAAAATAGTTCCCAACACGCAGCGTGCAACCGCAGGACGGAACAAGATAAACACAAGAAGAAAGAGGATTTGAGAGCCCCAGTATTAACGCGTCTGTGGAAAATAGCGCAAAGAAATATTCACTAGGGCGTACACAAAATAACACGCATGCACGTCATTCCAATGTAAAAAGAAAGTCCAGAAAATTTGATCAACAATAGGCGAGAAAAGAAAACTAACGGCTGCCAAGAAAAGCTACATGGACGAGAACGAACGGCGGTATTTTCGTCGCCTACACCACGATTCCGCAACCGCGTGCGCGCTTTCCTTCACTGTCCACGCTGATCCCGGTTTTCGCTTCCCTCCCCTTTAACAAACACCGAGCCGAGCATCAGGTGAGCACAGCGCAGCCTCGACCGCCGCGCAGCGCCAGAGCGCGGCCCTAGTGGTGGCGTCGGCGGTGGTGCCGACAGCCTCCACGCGAAACCAACACTGGCGGCGCTCCCAACGTCGCTCAGAGCCGCTCCCGTCTTTTCGAGCCCCGAGCCAAAGCGCCGGGAGCGAGCTCCCCGCGATGCACGCCGCCGTCTGGTCTCAGCCGGGACGGCGAGCCAAACTCACCACCGGTCGCTCCGTGTCCGTCGAGCCCCAGGCGACGCCGGGCAAGGCGCTACTCGCCATCTCCGTCTTCCTGGCCATTTCTGGAGGATTCTTGGCCGCTCTGGGACTTACTGGATGCTTCGTGCGCGGACAGCACAAGATCCACCCGGGATGGGGCATCCCCGCCGGCGTCTCGGCCGTGCTCAGCGGCATCGCCGGCTCCAGAATGGCAAGTCATCGGTGCACCGAGTCGTGCTACGTCCTGCTCTGCGTGGCAGCTTGCGCTGGTTCCCTGGCCATGGTCGTTCTTGGGGCCATGGCACTGAAGAGACGAGGCGTCGTCGCTCATCTCGGTGCTTGCGGCCACAGAGACAGGACTCGAGCCATCGCCGCCGGATTGTGCATTCTGGCCGTGACGTTCGCTGTGCTGGCCAACCGACGCTATCCATCGCCACCAAGGGTGCAGTCGAGGAACGTGATGCCGCAGTCACCCTGAGTGGGAGTTTTCCAGTCTGTGTGGCGAATTCGATGGCGAAAAACACCGGATAACATCCATGATCATCTTCAACTTGTCTGGATCATATCGGCAAGTGGACGGACATGAGGGATGGATAATCTTGATACTATCATTGAAATATAAGCGGCAGCAGGGTGACGGAAAAAAATGTGCAGCCCACTGGGTTCATTGTGCTGGCAGAGTGGATATTGTCTATGTGTCAAAGTGATCGTTTCGCAAGGATAATCCTATGAAGGAACTTGATGTTTAGATCATTTAGACAAAAATCGCCGTGCGAATGATAGATTTTCTCAAAGACCGGAGGATGCAAATTTTGCTGAAAGACATGAGCACCGTTGTTTTTTAGAAACGAAAATTGAATTGTGTTGATAAACAATTTTATTTCCGCAGACGCACTAATGTAGAGGTCTTGCTACCAGGGCTATAGGAAGTGCCATAGTTTTTTTCCAAGTACGGCGGTACCTCATACTTGGTCAATCATCTGGACTATCTCAGCTTATGTCAATATGCCATCGTGGGAATCAAGTTATGTCAGAAATCAAGACTTAATTTAACAGCCTGGTAACAAGTAAAACTATGCAGAAAGACTTTGAATCATCGGAAGTTTATATAAAATGCGTTGTTAGGTTAGTTCCAAAGTCGCGGAAAAATGGAAAGATTGTGGATGTCAATTGATCTTAAAAGTACGGCGACCATGGACGATAATCGTCTCATACACACATTAAATAGGGAGTACTGAGCAATTTGTGCCCTTTTATGTTCTATCATTCAGCAAGCACAATCGTTTTAAGACTACCGTTTATAGCATCGATTGGATGACTAGCTCTCCACATATGTGAAGAGCTTTGCTTTTTAACCATTTTGAACAGTCCGTAGAGCGATTGATATGTTTCTGTCATTTTCTCGTGCTAAAATCTCTATTGAATTATAGGCAACGGCTTAATTGTACTTGAAATCTTCTATAGTTGGACAGTGGTAGCTGTACTGTTTCTGTGGTAACATAGTAGTGCTCGTCCATAAGAAAAAGAGAAACGAAATCATCATCCTGGATCTGTTTGCAGTGAGTGTCTGCGCGAGACATGTTCTTTGCTGCAAGTACCTGTCGACCCTCGAAGCAAATGTGACGTGCAGTGAGGAGATACCGTGCACTTTAGAACAAATCAAAACGTCCATCTTTTCATGAACGCGCGGTAGTGTACTGTTAAAAAACTGAACGTTAAAAATTTCTAGATGTTGTGCTGTTAAAAATTGCAAACACGAACGCCCAAATCTTCTTTCTTCAACCATGAAGCCGCGTTTCGAATGATAAAGTAGAAATTACCTACAACAAAAAGCGAGATTTTAAAAGAGAGCGTAAGTTAAGGAAGGCTAGAAAGTATAAGAGCAGAAAAAATGCGGCAGCAGGATCAAAAGCTTTCTTACCTTTGTGAGTGACGATACTTTTTGTGGATGTTTTTTGTGCGAAAGAAGCTGGCTCATCTGCGTCCTTGTGGAAGGGACCAATGCAACTTTCTTTCTTGAAAGTGTAAACTTCGACGTTGCGCAGTATGGTTAGTGTTTTTTTTATTATTATTATCTCACATACTCCCTCATGCGTTAAATTACAAAAGGGTACATAGGACTGGATGTATCATTCTGATTAGTTCAATCTTCAAGGACAATATAAAATACGACGAGAATGAAACAAACAGTCGTTGGTTAAGACAGCCGTTTCTTTTTTTTAGTGTTTATTCATTAAGAATTTAATGAGGTACATGTAATTTTTCTTTCCAAAGGGACTCTGTATTGCTGAATCTTCGTTTTCCAGCAAAATAAGTAAGAATCACTCAAAATCAAGCAACTCTCTAACTTTTGCCTAATACAATGACGCGAACTATAATTGTGAATTGGAGCTGTGTTTTTTTAGATCAAAAGAGTGAAAAATAACTTTGTTTAATGTTTGTTTTCTAAAAAAGTGATTTCTAAGCGATCATATTACGAAAATTAATAGCTATAACTCATTAATCAACGCCATTGCTCTCTCTCTCTTTCTCTCACTCACTTTCGTGTTTTATCTATTCTCGGTTTCAGTACCAGTGCGACGGAATTTCATGAGAAGTTCAGGCGAAATGGGCTATTGAAACCTGTACTTTGTTGCCCAGCGGTTTGAGCATGCGTCGTTCACACTTAAATGCATCCGCGAGTCAGACTGCGATGTTAATTAATTTTAAGTCAGCTCACGCCTGGAATATAAGGTAAAGCACAGTTTTCCAAGTCATTTCTTCTCTACCTCGGCTCGTAAAAAAGTGTTTATAACGTATTTTGTGATTGTGAAACTGTGCAGTTGTGCCTGTTTGACTAAAGATTCTTTGTACGCTGTAGTTTATATATCACTGTAATTTTTGATATCTGTAAAATACCGTGGTGTTAAAAATGGTACCCAGTAAAAGGTTGTGTGTGTTTTGTTCTATTTGTGACCAGCTTGGAGGGGGAAAAGTAAACCAAAAGTAAAGGTCACTTGATAAAAGCAACTAGAGTAGCTTTTATCAACCATTATAAGATATAACGAACGCCATTACCTACCTAATGTATAATAAATCAGGTAAGCCAGTGCTCGTTTTATTTGAATCACTGGTCGTGACCACCTAATAAACGAAATGTAAATATATCACTTCCGGCAAATTTCTTGAGCATTTTACGGCTAGGAGAGCACGCTGATGTGGAGAAAACTGCTGAAATCGATATTGACGAATAATGCAACGTCATTTAACGCGATTGGCATAAATTTAACTGCAATATAAAAGCAGCTCTTGTGAAGAAGTTAAAGTTGAATGCTGCAACAATTATCAAGTTAAAGGTTTGGTCTAAATCATACTGTTAATAAATGCTTATCTCAAATACTTGAGTAACCTTGTTCAAAACTCTTTATATCTGTAAAGTTAAACATTAGCACTGAGAGCGAGGCCCAGTTTGAATCACGATGTCGTCTTTCAAGAGTGTGACAGAGAGAGAGAAACATGTCTTTAATATGGACAAGAGGATCGCCTGCCTTGGCCGAGTAGGTCTAAAGCAGTAGGGGTAGGACGTACTCGGCCAAGGCAAGCGATCCTCCTCTCCATATTAAAGACATGTTTTCTCTCTCTCTTCTCTCACCCTTTCAAAGAGGACATCATCGACTTTGAAGAGTAATTGCACAAGCTTCCCGGAGAATAGCTCGTCGTCTGTCCGAAGAGGTCGCATTGAAGTTGTTGAATTTTATGGACTCAAAAAGCTGTCTCATGTTGTTAAAGAAATATTTTTAAAAGGGTTTGATACCTGCACAAGATTAATTTAAGGAGTGAGGACAAGGCCTAACTTTAAGCTTGTAATAATGTGCTGAGGCATTGTCATAAAAGAAAATTTACATTTGGACTTCGTTCTATTGGGGAATAAGAACATTAAGTACACCTTCTTACTCATTGTATTGTATTGTTCGCAAGAGCTATATAAATAACCCCTAGAGATTTTGATAGTCGGACAATGGCATATAAGACGATTATTGTTATTGCAACTGTCGTCATATTTCCTCATGGGGAACTTCGCGTTTGACGGAACTCCGTATGTACAGTGTAGGGTATGCAAGAGAGCACTAATAAAATGTTCGGGCGACCAATCCACAGGTGGCGGAAATTAGAACCGGCACAACCGCATTCGGGCAGGAGTGGTTTAAACACATCCAGAGGCTCCAGGTGCGTCAAGATGTTAAAAAGTAAGTTGGAGTCAACTTTCACGTCTATTGTCACATTGTGGCAGTAGGTACCATAGCCCATAATGCCAGAAGCACCTACCAGATTTTGGTAAAACAATCGATCTTTTGATGGGAAATGGTTCCTGATCCTAGGTACTTGAACATAGTGCTTGCATGATGCCGCTGCCAGCTTATAATGTCACTGACCATACAGCGCTCCCAAATCTTAACTCCGCAGCGCGAGCGCAGGATATATGTGGGCTGTTGTCTCAGCACCAAACGGATAGCCCAAGCGTCTTTTGGCTGTCTACTAATAAAAAGAACCTAAGCTGCAAATAATAAATTAAACTCTGTTTCAATGACATTACACATGCGTCATTCTAGGAAAGGGGACGCTGGAAAGGCCTAAAATGTGAAAATGCTTTATGCCTTTTTAGCTGATAGTGCAGGAAGTGACACTAATCCTCTCGTGCTCTGCACCTTGATAGTTGTAGATGAATTAGCTATTCTGTCTGACGAAAAACAGGGGTGTGCGGTAGGAAGAATAATAATTTAAGGAGGAGCTTTACCGCATGGATTTAGATGATGGGACACGTTGCGCAGCATATTAGGGAGCTTCTCCTGGCACCTATATAAAGTTGAAGAAAATGGCTATAATAATAATATAACGAATTTTCTCGTTCAAGAAACCGTAGGATCATGTGCCATTCCTATCAAAAGCAGTGATATTCATGACCAGCTGTCGATATGGTGGGTCAGACATACTCTTTCATCTTATTCTTTTTTTGGAGGGAGGGCGGGTTGGGGGGGGGGGGGCGGAGGGTACGTAGTCTGCAAATGTCCACTCTCCTACAGAGGTCGCAAGCGCTTTGGAGAATAAGAAGAAATAAACATTATTTTGGCTTGAATCTAAGCGTGCGGTCGGCGCTTAATAAAAGTGTTGAGCTTGGTTTTCTAGGTGATTTTGGTACTTTAAATCTCATCTAGGTCAAGGAGAGAACACGTAGTTCAGCGTCCATATGCAAGTACTGGGATTACCCCCTTGATAGCTTAACCCATACAGGCAAAAACAAATATGATTCGCACGTTTTTGAACTCCTCACATGCTAAATCTCCAAGATTCAGACCAAATAGAACACCCGAAGAGAACTTTTACATAATAGCATATATTTTTGAGCAAACATTTGTGTATATTTATACCTTGATATAAACGAGAAATTGGGTTCTGTACAGAGGTCAATTTCTTTCCTCACTACAACAGTACTCAAACAGCCTTTCAGTTTGAAAGCCAAGGTCTATTTCTTTTTCATTTCTCATATCTGATTATAACCGGAGAACTCGTCGCCTCGAGTGGTGGTCATGATTGACCGGCACAGCCCTTGACCCTGGCACCGGCCAATCACGGTGGTCGAATGCCTTGCCGACCTTGTTTGCTAAGTGTAGAGACAATAGACCTATGACAGAAGTTGTCTCTCTTTCCTTTCATACTTCGTCTCAGGTACCCTACAACGTACTATCGCCAAAGCTATGGCCCGCCAAGTACGTCCGAATGCAATGCAGGTAGACACCACGTGTAATATTTCTTTTACGATGTGCAGGTTGGAGAAAGAGAGGTAAAACAAGACTAAATAGGACACTTAAGAGTAACTGCAACAAAAAAAAGTGTTTTTTTCAACAGCCTATATGGGACAAGCATGTCACAAAACAAATCTTCCGCGAAAAAACAAATTTTTGTCTAGCAATACTTACGCCACAGGACGTAATTTAGTCAGAGTCACAACTTCTCTACATCTGAAACTTCCGCCCTTTGAACCGCCACCTAGTGGCTGCTATACGTCACTCCGTGACGTATAGCAGCCACTAAGTGACGTATAACTACCAACTTTGTGGCGCGCGATTTAAGACGGACGAAATAGCACGCAAACTAAAAGCAGTCTCGCGCAATAAATATTGCTGTAAAAATTTTGTTTTTTGTCGGAAAAATTGTTTTGTGACATGCTTGTCCTAATTAGGCTGTTTAAAATACACTTTTTGTTCTTTGCAGGTTACCGCTTTAAGACTACTTGTGTGTAGGAATGCTTTCGCATTCCTCACGCGACACCTCCCTACAAGTCACGCGCCACGTCTCGCTTTTTCACACGGCGCTCTGGCGAGACGACATCAGGCTCCCCCATTGCGCACGCGTAGCGGACCTCACCGACATCACGGGTTCCGTGGCGATGCATCTGCGTTGCTGTGCTTTTGTTTGTGTTGTATTTCTGGGGCGCGTCCACTTTGACCTTAAGCAGCCCCGCCGTCTTTCGTGGTGGTGCATCTGCGTTGCTGTGCTTTTGGCCATTGGAAATTTAACCACCGTTTCGCTGGCCAATGGTAATTTAACTCCGTTTAGCTGCACAGATGGTTACAAACAACGGCGGCTTCGCTCCATGGGACTGTTAATGTTTTCGCATTAAACAAATTTGCAGCAACCTTTACGTTTAAAGTTCTAGAATACATGACATGCAGTGTTTAAGAAGTGGTCATTCTAATTTATTTAGAACACTATGTACAGTCTCTTATGGTGCTGAGTCACGTGCGTAAGAATATATATATATATATATATATATATATATATATATATATATATATATATATATTGTGAGGAGGTTTATTGAGGTCTCTCAAGCCTGCTCCGAAAAGGTCCCTGGAGAACCGGCCGCTGGGCAGAATAAGGGAGTTTTAGTAGATCGTTCCGATACCCTCCGATACTCCCGATAACGATACATATATAATGATAAGCGCGAGTATAGTACGTACGATCATGCATGCGCAGAGTAGTCGAGATGCTATCGTTATCGGAGTCATCAGGAACGATCTGCTAAAACTTCTCTATTGTCCGAATTCAATCCTGAGCTCAAACGGGTCTCGCGCGTCACGATGCAGGAGCTCGATCTTGCTCACGCGCCCGCAGTCAGCTTCCCGAAGTGGGCGCACATTCACAGTTTATAGGTTGGCGTCGCTGCTCACATATGCTCCCCCTTAGAGGAAGGCCATCCTGGCCGTTAGGACGAGATTCGTAGAGGTTTGAGTCGGGACACGTGGACGATGTCGGACTGCAAAGCCGCGGCCGTCTGTGGGAGCGATGAGGGTTCAATTGCGTAGTTGACAGGAGACGTTTGTCGCGCTATTACAGTAGGGTCCACAGTAACGTGAGAGCTTTGCGCACCTGCCAACTTGACGGCTTGGAAATGCAACGAGGACATAGTCCCCTGGAAAGTACCTGGACGTCGTGGTGATGGGGGTCATAACGTTGTTTGGCGTGTCGCTTGTTGCTCTACTGTGCGGAGTCGCGCCAGTTGACGGCAGGCTTCGGTGCGTGAGACCTATGTCGCTAATAAAGGCATCCGAGTTTTCACGACGTTCTGGAGGAGGATAGTGTCCAGTGTACAGGAGGCGTCGTGACCGTGAAGAAGGTGGAACGGGGAAAATCCTGTGGTACTTTGAATAGCGCTGTTATAAGCAAAGGTGACAAACGGCAATATAGTTATCCCAATTGTTGTGGTTTTCAGACGCGTACATGGCTCTCATGTCAGCTAGCGTGTGATGAAACCGTTCCGTCAGCCCGTTTGTTTGAGGATGATAAGATGTTGTGGGATGATGGGCGAATAATGTCGGCACCGCACCACGAAGAAGGCCACGTGCTGGTGTACGTACTTTATCGAGTTTCTGCAAACATCCTCGCGCATGACTGAGACGGCCGCACCGGTATCGAGAAGAGCTGAAAAGTGATGTCCGTCGATGATAACGTTAATGTTGTTTTCTGGATGAGGAGGTTTATTGAGGTCTCTCAAGCCTGCTCCCGAAAAGGTCCCTGGAGAACCGGCGGCTGGGCAGAATGTCGATTCAATCCTGAGCTCTAACGAGGTCTCCCCGCTCGTCACGATACGGGAGCTCGGTCTTGCTAACATCGCGACGCCGCAGTCAGCTTGACCGGAAGTTGGCGTACATTCACAGTTTATAGGTTCGTGTTATGCCTATATATATATATATACTGTAACAACCTTAATATTCACCAGTTTTGTGAATTGAAAGATTTAGTGGCCGTGATTAGTTCTCTTTGACGGACTCGCGAAAGTAAAAGGTTTTAAAGTATACATAAATCTAAAGTAAGGGTCCGATTACGTGGGCTTACGTGACGTCAATGTTCCCGCTAAATTTAGACGGAAATTGAATTCCTGTAAAAGGCACGCGACATCAATTTTCTCGCTGAATTTAGCGGTAGAAATGCCTTGACAGATGGACGGACGGACGCAAAACCTTTTTGGACTGTGGGGCAGCGCTAAAAGGCATTTTATGCTTTAATATGCGACGATTGTGGAGACGTTGGGCAGCATTAAAACGACTCCAGCTCTTTCATAGTTCAAGCAATTGATGACATCGTTTTTGACAGGCAGGTGGTTAATCATGGTGGTCCGGGGTTTTCTCTCTATGCCATCGAAGGTTGAGACGAGGTATTCATAAGTCATGAGGACGGAACGCACCCAATGGAAAAAAGAAACGCGAAGAAGAGGGATTCACCGCCGACCCAAATGTACAGCGAAAACTTAGGCAGCCTCTGGGCGCAAAGTAAACGAAAAGAAGGGGGACTAAATGTAGGAATTTGGGTTTCCGAATAGGGAAAGTAATTGTCACGCTTATTTATTCTAATGAATAAAGGGTCAACTCATCAAAAGAAAAGGGACAAAAAAAAAACCTTGCTGGAGCTCTTGGTGTTTTTATGAACCATATTTTCTGCAGACAAACCAAGGGATTGGGGACGCCGTCAGTTAATCACAAAGGTTATACGTGACATGCATAAAAATAAATTGCATTAGAAATATTGCTTCAAAACGACACTTGATCGCTGAACCGCATTTTGCTGTAAAACGAGAGGTCGGTGCCGCCTTTCTTGGAGACAGAAGAGCGGCATCTATTATCAAACAAGGTTTGACTACCCAATCAGAGTTATAGCGAGTCCTAAGAAGCAGCACCATATATATATATATATATATATATATATATATATATATATATATATATATATATATATATATATATATATATATATTATGTGAGGGAGACAGAGGCTTGACAACCGGTTTTAATTAGGTCTATATTCGAACTGACACCGCGCTGCCCCGAGCGGGCAGCGCGGGCTTGTGGGCAGGAGATCGAACTATAGGGGGCGCTCTGACCCGTTTGTTGTCCCCATACTCGGTGTTTACTCAACACAAGGCCTGTGCACATGCCTAAAGGCCTTATGGGCATGTTCATGTCATCTTCTACAATAAATCGCGGGGCACAGTTTAATATAAAAAATACCCTAACAATCGACGAAGCGACGTTAAGTGCCGGATCTATCCTCAGAGAATGCGAGCTTGACCGCACCCGGCTTTGTGCTGAGCTGGGACCGTCCCAGTGGATACAAAAGAGCCTCCTCCCCCTCACCGGAGAACACGAACTCCAGCCGAACGCTGACGCCGCGTTCGGTTATGTCAGCCAAAGCCGCTGAGTCATTGTATCTGTTGTCCCCATCCGTGTAGTTCTAAAGTTAACCGCTTGGGGCGTACGATTGTCATCCTCCCAATCAGCGATGTTGGTGATGATGACGATAATGAGGGTGATGGCTGCACGGGACGATGGATGGGTCACAATATATCATACATGTACGTAACGCGTTACAAGTAACGAGTTACTTGTACCTAGTTACTATTTTCGGTAACGAGTAACGTATTCAGTTATTTTCTCAGAAGAGAACGAGTAACGGTGTTTAGTTACTTTGAAGGCCAAGTAACGAGTAACGGTATGTCGTTACTTTTGAGGAGTAACGTGTACAACACCGTTTAAAGGGACAATGAAGGCGATTTAATTTAATTTGTTTAAATTGTGTTTTTAGGCTTCTTGGGAACCTGGCATACTGCCTAAATTTTTATAGACATTTGTGACGCATATTTCTATACCTACGAAAGAACTGAAGAAACCGAAACTCAACTATCTGTGTTTCTCGTTTTTGGGCCTCCGAAAACGGAGGTGACGTACGGAGTGACGTCACATGTGAATTGTCGGTACCGGTAGCATTTAGGGCGTCGAGACTCTGGTTACCGCGGTGGGTTATAGCAGCGCGGTGGCGCGGTCGTTTCGCCGAATTTGTCAACATGGACGGCAATGCCGCTCTCGCGAGCGAGTTCGAGCTTCCGTTCGGTAACCGAACACCAACGGAACGGGAGTACGTGCGTGGCGGCCTCTGCTATCACCCGACGGAGACCGCACAGCCGGCAACGAGCGGCCCGCATGCCGAAGGACGGACGCCGGGGAGATGCCGAGGGGAAAGCGGCAGCGATCTGGCCGTTCTGGCCGTCACAAGCGGCGCGTCAGCGACCAATCGCTGACGCGCGACGTCGCAAACGGCGCGCGTCAGCTCGTTTGGCGGGGCCAAGGCGCGCGACGTCACAAACGGCGCGACGCGCCGTTTGTGACGTCGCGCGTCTTGGCCCCGCATCGGTCACGCGAGCTCCGCTTCTCCTGGCTTCTCCCGCAACTCTCGGGGCGTCGCCCCAGTCGATCCCGGTGCAATTATTACCGCGACTGTTTTATTGATTTGCGCGGCACACAAGCGCCGGTTTCGGCTGAAATTTGGGCAACGTGGCCTGAGACGTGCCTGGAACCCAGTTCAATCGCCAAAAAGATGTCCTAAATTGCCTTCATTGTCCCTTTAAACAGCCTTGTTTTTTTTTCTAGCCTGAGTATGCGTTTATTCTGACAAAGGCAGATGGGCAACCCGAAAAACAACTAAACGGTATGACAGTACAGCAACGTATATCGCTGAACACGTCAGTCGAACAGTTCGACTGACGTGTCCAGCGATAAACGTTGCTGTACTGAACTCTACAACTGGGAATGTCCTTCACCCAGCGAGCACAATCAGGTTCGTTGGTTGAACCTTCTAGAAATGGGTACGGACCGAATGTAAACCCGGAGGCTGCAAACACGGGAAGGCACATAACCCATTGCCCGCTGTCCTCAATGAAGGCGCAGTTCTCGGAGATTCACCAGCTCTTCCTGAAGCACAACACTGCCGTTCCTTCGAGCGCGTCGGTAGAACGACTCTTCAGCGTCGCCGGAGATGTATTTTCAAGGAAGCGGGGAAACATAACTGATGAAAACTTCTACAGGCAGCTGCTGCTTAAGGGCAATGACTACTAAAAAAAAAAACAATAAACCATGAAACAAAAACAGTTGTGTATTTGGTCGTCAAAGTAACGTGAAAAGTAACTCGTTACTTTTGAGGTAACTCACGCGTTCCTTTTGAGAATCGGTAACGAGTAACGTATTTAGTTACTTCTTGAGCGAGTAACGAGTAACGGTATTTAGTTACTTTTTTGGGTAACGTGTACATGTCTGCAATATATATATATATATTTGGGCGAGGCACACCAAGTGCTCACAGTGACGTCCGTCAGCCAAACAACAGGTTTAGAATATACAAAAGAAAATGTTATCGCTTCATTGGAGGTTTTAGGCGAAATGAAATCTCTCACGAAGCTGACCTAAAAAAAGTGCTGGTGATAAATTGCCGCTTCTTATAAAGTCTCTTCAGAACAATATTTTATTTTTCTTCTTATTTTTTATTTTGAAGTTTACAGGGAGGGGATTAAAAGTAGTGACAGTGATCGATAATAAAAAGGGACTTACAATCGTGACCTGCTTGCATCCCAGCTTTGCGAGTGGCGGAAAAACAAGCAAGCCAAAATCAGGTATAGATATTTTGGTCAGTATTTGTTTTAATAGAAAGTTAGAGAACTGCACAAAATAACTTTCTGGAAACATTTTTTATAATGTTGATCATTTTGAACAAATAAGTTCTAGCTTTAATTAATCTAGTCTCAAGTTATGGAAACATCTTTTCAAAATCCGTCCAAGTCTGTGTGCCCAAGACAATACGGCTTCGAATGGGGTCGTCGTGGCTCAGCACCAGTATAGTAAAAAGCAGAAGCCAAGGCTCATTACGCACAAATTAAAACCAGAATTTGTGGGACCTGAGTAATTTTCAGAATGACAATTAATGCACACCAAGTTTGTCTGCTGCAGGCCATTGACGCTCCACCCTGAAAAATGTTCAATCCCAATTAAATTAATAATTTGCTACTTTTTTGGGTGCCTGTGTTTGTTGAAATGCACTGACGTTCCATCTTGGATGTTATCTTTGTTCATTATTTTGTATCTGAAGACTCTTAATGTTCTATAGACCCTTTTTATGAAATATCGTTATTGTTTTGAACGTTCGAGTTTTGAATTCATATGAAATAGTGATTGACCGAAAAATGAAGGTGTGTAAGTTTCAGCGTAAGACATTTCAGCTTAAATTCAATACGAATTGTATGGTGCCGAACCGTGGCTAAAAGTTCATTGTCAAATCATTTATCGAAATCCAAAATTTGATTCGTAATGCAAAGATAACAAAGACGATTTAGATAAAAGAAACGCCGAGCTAAACGAAGACAGGGTGACATATGATACCAACAACTTGAGAAGCAGTTAAATATTTTGTTGACATATCCACGCGTGGATACACAGGATGCTGAATGAATGAAGAGATACATCTTCACCATCAGAATCGGTCCACATTTCTTGAGGCACCTAGTCTCGACAACTAGCTCGACGACGCGAGAAGCGACGGGTTTGAGGACTAAACCGGCTAAATTATATATGTTACTTTTTACATAGATAAATTAGTGTCCTATTATAGGCGTTTCAACGTGTAATAAGTTGATAGCCCTAAGGGCTCGAAGTTGGTGCTGCTAGAAATTTAAATTAAAAATGTTATTGTGGGTGGTGTGCGGTTTTTGTGTGGAGCGCGTCTAGAAAGTACGAAGAGTGACAGATTCTTTCGATGAATACATTAAATGAAATGCTTTATTTCTATATGCTGAGTCATTCAAGGTTTTTAAGTGCAGGGTTTATTTATATCAAGCAGATGTCCGTGACGGCTATGTCTCCGCATAAACAGAATTCTGGATTTTGTCGAGCACAACTGATTGATATTTATAAATCTGGTTATTTATTCGAAACCTCGTTTCATAGAGATCCTAAAGTCAAACAAAATTATTCGGTGAAGTAATTATTTAATTGAACTTTTAAAGTCGAACATTGGTGCGCCTATACCGAATAATTTATTTTATACTATCAAGAATCTTAATGAGACAATGAAAAAAAAAACATCCGTTTTTGAAGGCACCCACAAAGGACACATATTCTGTTTTTATGTTTATCCATGAACATCTTTTTAGCAATATTTACGCCGTTAGCCGCAATTTAAATGAAGAGCCTCTGCTCTAGGTGTTTAGAAAACTAAGCACATTTTTGGCCCTTTATTTATTTATATTTATTATTTATTTCGAATACCCACAAGGCCAGTTGGCATTACAGGGGGAGTGGGGGTTAGTAAGGCAATTATTTATAACGCTCCGAAACAAGGTGCCCGTCGCTGATGGTGACGATATTCTCCGGGAGGTCGTTCCAGCTCACAATGGCGTCCGGAAGGGCAGAATAAAGGTAGGCCGTTGAGTTGCATTTGGGCCGGGCTATCTTGCAGGGATGACCAAACCTCGGAGAGATGTAAGTAGGCGGGTGAAGCAGTTGATTTACATGTGAAATTTCGGTTGTAAAATTGTGTCTGCGTGCCATAATAGTATTTTAACCGACGTTGTTTTATGATTGAGAAAGAATTTTTCTAGATAGTGTAAATATTTGTTTCAAAAGTGTCCCAAGATTTTCTTTTCCGCATTGGTGTGAAACGATAACAAATATGACTGCCAGTGTCCGAGGGGTGCCCATTGAGCCCAGTTGGTCGATCTCATCTATTTGAAGTAAAAAGTGTTGCCTGCCCCATTACGCAAAAAGCCGAAGATAAAAAAAGAAGAATACGTCATAAATTACGTCGTCAGAAATGAAAGACAAAGAAAAGCACATCAACGCAGATGCTTCGTAATGGAAGCCGTGGAGCTAGCAAGAGCGACGTGCCTGCGCAGTGGGGGAGCTTGATGTCACCGCCGGACGACAGCTGAAGCAAAACGAAGACGCACACACACACACACCGAATACAATACCCGCAGAAACATCTTTATTACTTGTAGGAACATTACTCGAAAATATTTCACCCGTGGGACTGCAAGGCTTTTGCATTCCTACTCGCTGCAGTCTTAAGTGTTTCCGGAGAATTTGTGAGTGCGACGCGTTTGGCGTTCTCCGACGTGTTTAGAGGAAGATCTCCTCAACTAAGGTAGTTTTTGCCACAAACAACTGTTGCAAGTACACACCTTCGGAAGCGCTGTGTGGGTGCTTGTTTTCGTAGCGGGACTGGCCGAATCCGTTCCACGTCATCTATGTTACTTGATCTGCCATGATGTGTTTGCTTGCGCGTGTTGATGATGAATAAAGATGTTGGTTCTCGTAAAAGCGGCCCCGCTGCTCTATGAATTGTCCAACCGTCGTGAATTTGACCCTGTTAAGGATTTCGGCTCGCATCAAGTTTGTCCAGGTTTGTTCTCGTCCTTACGCTTCGAAAGGAAAGTAGCTCTCAAGTTGTGCGGTGCACCTGGCCTGCCAAAGCGAATATTTATAGGTCGCGTTTTAACTGTGCGTCATGACAATCAGCCACCTCGTGCATGTCATGCGATAACAAAATATACAGAAATAGAAAAGCTCGAAAGATGCATATATGTTTCTCTTATTATTTTTCTTAGTCCTTTTGGTCGGTTTGTAGCGCATATGGACGAGAGCTGACACACGGTGGTATCGCCACGTAACTCGTGCATGTTGGAACGCTAATTAACGTCTTTTTCGTCGTGGCGTCTTGAGAGCGTTGGAGAAGTTTTTATACGGGGGCGGAATATGTAGCAGACGGACGAAGGCGAATTTTTGCGAGTTTCGTGCATTGAAGAATTCGCGAAAATTTAGGGCACGCGAAAATTTGGGTCCTTGGGAGTTTCA
This sequence comes from Ixodes ricinus, assembly GCA_037355805.1. Classification (NCBI taxonomy): domain Eukaryota; kingdom Metazoa; phylum Arthropoda; class Arachnida; order Ixodida; family Ixodidae; genus Ixodes; species Ixodes ricinus. The sequence goes on along the minus strand of JAZHYW010034026.1, from coordinate 75,162 downwards.
ATGCAGTCGTCTGGAATTCGGGAAGTTTAGTGGCCGCGATTAGTCCTCTTTGACCGATTCGCAAAAAGTAGGGGTCACGAAAATAAAGGGTTTTACAGTATTTATATATATATTTATATATATATAAAGGTTCGATTACGGGGGCTCACGTGACGTCAATTTTCCCGCTAAATTTAGACGGGAAACTGAATTCCTGTATAAGTCACGTAGCATCAATTTCCTTACTAAATTTAGCGGAAAATGCCTTGACGGATGGACGGACGGACGCAAAAAAACTTTGAGACTGTGGGGTTGCGCTAAAAGGCAATTCATGCTTAATATACGACGATTGTAGAGACATTGGGCAGCATTGAAATGCCTCGGCTCTTTCATCGTCCAAGCAATTGATGACATAGTTTTTGACAGGCACGGGGTTAATCATGGTGGTCCGTGGTTTTCTCTCTATGCCATCGAATGTTGAGACGAGGTATTCATAAGTCAGGTGGTCGGAACGCACCCAACGGAGAAGACGCGAAGAAGAGGGATTCACCGCCGACCCAAATGTACAGCGAAAACTAAGGCAGCATCCTCGGCGTGGTGTAAACTAAAAGAAGGGGGCTAAATGTAGGCCTTTGGATTTGCTAATAGAAAAAATAATTGTCACGCTTATTTTTCCTAATGAATAAAAGGGTCAACTCATCAAAAGAAAAGGGACAAAAAAAAACAGAAACCTCATTGGTGTTTTGGTTTTCTTAATTAACAATAATTTCTGCAGAGGAGCCAAGTGATTGGAGACGCCGTCAGGTTAATCACAAAGGTTATACGTGACATGCATAAAAATAAATTGCATTATAAATATTGCTTCAAAACGACACTTGATCGCTGAACCATATTTTGCTGTAAAATGAGCGGTCGGTGCCACCTTTCTTAAAGACAGAAGAGCGGCACCTATAATCAACGAAGGTTTTACTACCCTATCAGATTTATAGCGAGTCCTAAAAAGCACAAAATATTTATGTATATATATATATATATTTGGGCGAGAACACACCAAGTGCTCACAGTGACGTCCGTCAGCCAAATAACAGGCTTAGAGATATACAAAATAAAATGCTATCGTTCGGTTGGAGGTTTTGGGTGGAATGAAATCTCTCACGAAGCTAACCTAAAGAAAGCTGCTGGTGATAAATTGCCGCTTCTTATAAAGTCTCTTCAGAACTATATTTTATTTTTATTTTTATTTTTATTTCGCAGTTTACAGGAAGGGGATTAAAAATAGCGGCAGTGATCGATAATAAAAGGGGACTCACAATCGTGACCTGCTTGCATCCCAGCTTTGCGAGTGGCGGAAAATCAAGCAAGCCAAATTCAGGTATATATATTTTAGTTAATCTTTGTTTTAATAGAAAGTTATAGAACTGCAGAAAATAACTTTCTGGATACATTTATTAGAACGTTGATCATGTTGAACAAATCAGTTCTACCTTTAATTAATCTAGTCTCAGGTTATGGATACATCTTCTTGAAATTCGTCCAAGCCTGTCTGTCTAAAACAATACCGCTTCGAATGGGGTCGTCTTGGCTTGGCACCAGTATAGTAGAAAGCAGAAGCCAACACACAAAACTCGCAAATGAAAACCAGAATTTGTGGGACCTGAGTAATTTTAAGAATGACAATTAATGCATGCCAAGTTTGTCTGCTGCAGGCCATTGACGCTCCACCGTCAGAAATGTTTCGAGTGAGGTGAATTTCGTATTCGTCAAGTTCAATCCAAAATAAATAATCAATTTGCTAGTTTTTCGGGTGCCTGTGTTTGTTGAAATGCACTCTATGTTCCATCTTGGATGTTATTTTTGTTTATTATTTTGTATCTAAAGATTCTTAACGTTGTATGAATCCTTTTTATGAAATATCGTTAATTTTCTGACGTTCGAGCTTTGAATTCGTATGAAATTTGTATTGACCGAAAAATGAAGGTGTGTAAGTTTCAGTGTAAGACATTTCAGCTTAAATTGAATACGAATTGTATGGTGCCGAACAGTGGCTAAAAGTTTATTTTCAAATCATTTATCGAAATCCAAAATTTTGATCAGTAATGCAAAGATAATAAAGACGGTTTAGATAAAAGAAACGCGGAACTAGACGAAGACTGGGTGACGTATGATAACGACGACTTCAGAAGCAGTATATTTTGTTGACATATCCACGCCTGGATACACGGGAGGCTGAATGAATGAAGAGATACATCTTTACCATTTGAATCGGTCAACATTTCTTGAGGCACCTAGCCTCGACAACTAGCTCGGCGACGCGGGAAGCCACGGGTTTGATGACTAAGTCGGTCAAAATTATGGATGTTACTTTTTATATAGAAAATAGAGTGTCATATTTTGGGTGTTTCAACGTGTAATAGGTTGGTAGTCCCAAGGGCTCGAAAGTTCTGGCTGCCAGAAGTTTGAATTAAAAATGTTATTGTGGGTAGTGTGCGGTTTTTTTGTGGAGCGCGTCGAAGAAGTACGAGAGCGACAGGTTCTTTTGATGAACACATTAAACGAAATACTTCATTCCCAAATGTCTAGACATTCAAGGTTTCTAAATGCAGGGTTCATTTACATCAAGCAAATATCCGCGACGGCTATGTCTCCGCATAAACAGAATTCTGGATTTTGTCGAGCACAACTGTTTGATACTTATTCAATTTGGTTATTTATTTGAAACTTTGATTTACAGAGATCTGGAAGTCATACAAGAATTATTCGGTTAAGTAATTATTTGATTAAAATTTTAAACTCGAACATTGGTGCGCCTTTACCGAATAATTTTATTTCATACCATCAGGAGTCTTAATGAGAGAATGAAATGAAAACATCCGTTTCTTGAAGGGCGCCCAAAGGACACATTTTGTTTTCATGTTTATTGATGAAATTTTTTTTTCGCAATATTTATGCCGTTAGACGCAATTTCAATGAAATGGGGCCTTGCTCTAGGCCCCGTCCGGTGTTTAAGAAACTAATCACATTTTTTTGTCTCTTTTCGGTTGGAGAGTTGATTTACGTGTGAGATGTCGGCTGTAAAATTGTGTCTGCGTGCCATAATAGTATTTTATTCGACATTGTTTTTGTTTGAGAAACGAACATTCCATTCAGAGTCAATATTGTTTTCAAAGTATCCCAAGATTTCCTTTTCCGCATTGGTGTGAAACGATAACCAATACGACTGCCAGCATCTGCGGGGTGCCCAACGAGCCCAGCTGGTCGAGCTGGCCTATCCAAAAAACGTCTTACCTGCCCCATTACGCGAAAAGCCGGTGGCGTTGTACCCGAAGGAAAAAAACGTCATCAAGTACGTAGTCAGAAATGAAACACAAAGAAAAGCACATCAACGCAGATGCTTCGTCTTAGTAGTCGGCATGGCGCTCAAGGTCAACGCGGACACGCCAAAAAACTAAAACACAAAGAAAACCACTGCAACACAAATGCTTCGTCATGGAAGCCGTGAAGCCAGCAAGGGCGCCGTGCTTCCGCAGTGGGGAGCATGATGTCACCGCAAAACGACAACTCAAGCAAAAAAAAAAGACACACACACCGAATAGGCCGACACGCGGCGCGGCTCTGTTAAACAACACGGTCGGAAGTCCGCGCATGCCCAGAAGCTATGTATGCAAAAGCGGCCAGTCTCTCTGTGTTTTCGTGATTGCGCTGTGTGGCGTGCGGTCGTTATTGACGTTGTAGAGACGCTTGTAGCTTTATTTGTGCGTCGTATTTCTTGCCAACGTATGTCGCATGTTATGCCCGACTATTTGAGCGCGCTACCCGAACCTGAAGGGCAGCGGTATCGAGAAAAAACTGTGCGTGGACGGCGTTGCCTTCGACGATCCGTACGGCGTAAACAAGGACTGCTGGAGTTCCGATATGAAGTTGCTGCCAGCGACGTCGATGGCTCACGTCGTCGTTTATTTAGTTTTCTCGCCGAGCCTGTTCACGGTCGACACGGTGCTGGCGTACAGGTCACTCGAGGCCTACAATTATTTCTAGCCGCTTTCCGCGCTGCCGCCGGGATCAGCACCGTGGATCAGCAGACGGTGAGTCTGCGGAAGTGTATTTATTCATCGATTAAATACATACAGCCGCCTTCAAGTCAAGGTATTTCTTACCCTCATGATCACAAGGCACGACAAGCGGTAGCAATTTTTCTGTTCTTCCGCCGGTCTTCTTCTGCTTGGCAGCACGGGCGTAGCGAGCAGTCTTGTAGGCGTTACCGAAAAAAGTATCGAAATACGTTACTCGTTACTTGAAAAAAAAAAAGTAGAAAACGCAGATTACTTTTGCATTAACTTTTTTATTTATAAATTGACGGTAACAGTGTTTTCTTTTTTTGCGACAGTGTTTTTCGACACTGGGACAACGGGTGTAGGCGTTGGGTTTTTTCAGAAGTGGGACTTTTTTTTATAAGAAAACGTCAACAAAAATTTTGAAGGAAGGTGGAATGTAGTGCAATAATTAATGATTTGACGCCTATACTTGGTTTCAGCTTAAGTGCAGACGCCGCGAAAGCTACGAGCATGGGACCAATCAAGTAGCGTCAAAAGAGCGAGTCACTAAGTCTTTCTTGTTTATGATCGGTTCAGCGATGGTAGAAACGTACAGAAACATGACGGACACCATGATGGTGTGTTTTTGATGTTGTCTGATGTGTCCCTTCAGCTCGTAGCGTCGGATGCGTCTTGGCTGAAGGTAAGACAAAGTTTAAAAGCACGAAAAAAAGTTACTTTTTCCAGGTCTTGGGAAGAATATACATGTAAAGAGTAACGTAACTAGTAGAACGCGTTATTTGAAATAAGTAGCGTAAGTACAGCTGTAAGGGAAAGAGTAGCACAAGTGACCAATGACCAGAGCGGCAAAATCGCGACACGCGGCGCTCTTATACCCAAGCGTGCCGATAGCGAGAGTGCTAGTCATGTTCCATGTCTCAACGCGGGGGTGGCCGGCAGAAAATTGGAAGATTAGATAGCTGTTAAAATGAGGGCTTTAGGATGCGCTGTTTTCTGCCGGCCGCCCCCCCGTTGAGACATGGAACATGACTGACACTCTGGCTATCGGCACGCTTGGGAACAAGAGCGCCGTGTGTCGCGATTTTTCCGCTCCGGTCGTCGGTCACTTGTGCTACTCTTTTTCCGTTGCAGCTGTACGTTCCCTGTTACTCTCTTGAAAAGTAACGAGTACGTTATTATGTTAAAGAAAAAAGTAACGTGTTACCGGCAACGCCGTTTACTGTAACGCGTTGCCGCCAACACTACACTAATAGAAAAAAGGATCAGCATAGTCCTCCTTAAATGGAGGAACGAGTCTGATACATATGTTCCTTCAGAAATGGAGCAACTTTGCTCTCTTCAACAAGGAGGAAAGTTTCTCCTCCGTCGAATAGGAGACGCATTTCGAAATGGCGGCTCCAAGTCGAGCGTCTATTGTTGGTCCTTCCGTCACGCCACCGACGTTCCGCCAGTTCCACTGCAACGCAAAGAGTTTCGAGAGTCACCGGACAGGCAAATGCCTAACGCTCACTGGCGGTCTGCCCCTGCTTGGTCGGCAACACTCGACAGAAAAGCACCGCGTTGACCACCTAGCAGCGACCAAGCCCCAAGCCCACCTAAATCGAGCCGACAGTTCCAGGGCACGATGAGCACCAATGACCACAGACCACGAGCTTTGCATGTCGTATATTTATTGTCAAATCCGGGTACCCGTGCAGGTGAGGAAATCCGCGCCCCGAATCATATTTCGCGTTGTGAATAAAAAAAAAATGAAAAAGAAAAGAGAGGCACAGACTTGCCGAAACGCATCGAGCCACAATGTTCAGTCAATTTCGCGTCACTTACCCTTGCTCGTTCTCATATCGCAATTACTCCTTCGCAAATCCCATACTACGGATAGGAGCTCTAGGACCGATACGTAATCCCACTCAACCGATATGGTAAGCCGAAGGATCCTCTACAACTCGCCAAAAATATGCTACCGGCTGATGCGAACCTCAGGTGCCTCAAGCGAAATAAACTACGCAGACAGTTGCACCGTCCCCTGCGAGATGGCGCGCCCAAGCTAACTCTAAAAGCACTGGATATCCAAATATTATCCGGCGTTTAAAGCAAACTACTCCAGGTGGCGCTGTTACCGTACAATTCAATATTTGTTTAAGAAAAAACAATGTTGTACTCTAGTGGTATTACAACATACTCAACGTTCAAGTTCACTGCACTCTGACGTTCCCCATGGATTCGCACTGGAAGTCTTATTGTACGCACACATTACACACACAATGCACTGAACAACATAGACACATACATATGGCAACGTTACAACAACGCACACATACATATTGCACAACACAACCCCTCATCACTGACAGCGTTGGTTGCCTCGGCGGTACGTATACCGTGCGGATTTAAGGCACCTATTTCCGCAATGACTGCCTAAGAAGGAATAATATTGCAAAAAAATTACTGCTCTCGCACGAAAGTCTCCTGATAAGAATGTTTTTAAACGATCGAAGGACTAACGATCTCCAAGTAGAATGTAAGCTTCAAAAAGGTAATTATTTGGGGTAGTCGATAAAACAACCCCACCCACCGGCACCAGAAATAAAAGGAAAAAAAAGAATACGCGCTTCTGGGTGAGCACTGGTGCGCGCTGACGTGTCCGGTTCCCCGCGTAGCAGCTCCGATCGCTCAGATATGCGTCCAGAAAGTTCAGAACGACGCGAGCCAGGCTTCTTGTTTTCTGGGGCTAGTCGAGAGAAAAACAAGAATAAAGGCTGAACGGCATGTAAGCGATTAAGAAAGCGACGGTGACAGCGACGAGAGTCGGCGACGAGCGACGGAGATTTCCCACGGTCGCTCGTCGCGTCGCTCGGTTTTTGGATTTTTAGAAGTCGTCACTCATCGCCTTGGTCGCTCGCTCCCGTCGCTTTTATGTGGTTCGCCTCGTCGCGCGACTGACCGAGCGACAGCGAAGCGGGTCGCCGTCGCTTGTCTCGTCGCTCGCCGAATCGCTTGCATGCGGTTAATACTTGCGAAATCATCGTCGTTCGTCGCCGACTCTCGTCGCTTGTGCCGTCGCTTGCTAAATCGCTTACATGCCGTTGAGAAATGAAGTATGAGCGCGCGGATAGCTTTAATCGGTACTCATCGTGCGTGAGAGATCGAGTTTCTTTACCTTTAAAAAGTCGTGGGGCGTTACGGTGACGCGTCGACGATCGCTGCAATACTTTCGCGCGAAGCGCAACAGGCAAAATGGGTACCGCAGGTTTTCACGTCGTAATTTATTTCGGGGTTTCTGATAATGGCATTTCTGAAGGGAGTTTGAGGTAAGGAAGCTAGAGGCAGAGATATTCTAAATGTGCCATTAGGTTTTCATAATGCTTCTGGGAGCTAGAAAAAGCCCAAACAAGGGCAGCGAACCCCCAGCTCAAGGTCTGCTGCACTACATGACGGTCCTGGCAGCCTGGCATCCTGGCATCCTCCAGCTATGACTCTTGGTGCTAGATTTATAATTTCCACGGAATATCTTCCTATGTCGATTTAGGGGTGGGGGACCAGGCATTCTTGACCTTCCCTTTTAAAATCTGCTTGCGCAACCTTTCAAAGGTACCAAAGCCGGGTCGCAATGCAAAAAGGAACAGCCAGGATGTAGCCATACAGTGCTACAGTTAAGCGTCTTAGTTTTCTGTTGTTTACCAAGCAGGGTGTTCAGTGTTTACACTCAGTACACGACTGGGTACTTCCCCAAACATCTTATGCTAAGTCAATCTTAACTAATCGCCCCCGTCTCAATCATATCAATCCTCTGTAGAACATTGAAACTTCTCCTTAACCGTGCTGTATTAACTTTTCTGGAGGAGAATGACATACTCTCGCAGTCCCAGCACGGTGTCCAGTCGAATCGCAGCTACAAGACTGCCTTTGCCATGGTTACGCATTACATCAGTGACAGTATTGTTGTCGTGTGGCATATACAGTACGCCACCACTCATCGTCATGGTGTTTTTAGAAGAAGAGCACGTGAAGCCAGAATGAGACCGAACGAACATGTGCGTCTCGTGGTGTTGGACGGGTCCCATGCTGTAATAGTATGTATTCTCCATTCTTTTATTATTTCCTATTTTATTAAACAAATTTTCTCATCTTTTAACAATTCAGAAGTGGGATGAGCTGCTCCCCATTCATACCTTACAGTGAGTGAGTGAGACTTTGCGATTCGTCAAATCAGTGGTGCGAGGCCTTACATCGGAACAAGATCCAGATATTGCGACAAGGAGAGTTGACCTCACTTTGATACTCGAGATATTACTGACTGTGACCTGTGACCTGCAATGGGAGGCAAAAACAAAAGGCCCGACTCAACAGGCGAAGTCAATGCAGACGTAATGGAGACGATATGGCACGAGTGCTACGACAAAATCAAGATCTTGAGCGCCTGTCATTAACGCAGTCGAGTCGACCGACGTCTTCGGATATCTCCAGCGGGTGGCTCCGGATACGGTAACTGCGATTCCCAAGTTCACCGCAATTGATGATGACATCGCGGCAAAACGAGTGGATTACCGAGTTTATCCACATCACTGAGTTAGCAAGGTGCGACGAGGAAGAAAAGATAACCATCGCCAAATTGAAGCTGTCAGGAACGGTGCCTGACTGGCTGCAATCCTCGGGCGAAGCTTGTAAGACTTGGCCGTCCTGGGAAGCCGCTTTTCGGGACGCTTGCGTCTTCCTACCGTAGAGAAAACTCAACAGTGGAGCATCATAGACCGCCGGGTGCAACAGAAAGGCGAACACCACAAAGCGTACGTTCACGACAAAGAAAAGCTTTGCGTTTGCCTGGGACTAAATTTGGAGGAGACAAAGGCGGAGATTATCACGGGACTAGCATTGAGTGAACTCAGCTAAGCCATGCGAAATCGATCTCACTTTTCTATTAACGACCTTTTACGTGATATTAAAGGGGTAGGGAAACGAAATTCAAGCGCTCACTTTCTAGCTTGAATGTGTTGCATGTTGCATCTTAACTTCAAAAACACCAGTCTTCCGTTTAAAGGCACAAGAGAACTAATTTAAAAGCTAAATAAACGATCTTTCAATGTGCACCTGGTGGATGCATGCGGAGCCTATTTGGGAGGTAATCTAGCGACGTTGGGGTACTTGCTACGTAGTCGTGACGCAGCAGATTCCTTCGGAGCAGCGCCGCCTTTTGGAATTTCAACATTTTCCTTCTTAAAGCCCGTTCGCACACTGGCGACCGAGTACGACCCAGAGAGACCAGACCGGTTTTAAGCCTCTTGCAATCTCTTAGGACCAGCTCCGCTGTAGCGCATCCGGTCCTAAGAGATCGCAAGAGGCTTAAAAACCGGTCTGGTCTCTCTCGGTCGTACTCGGTCGCAAGAGTGTTAACGGGCCTTTCCTCCCAGCTCAACTCACAAATCGCGCATTGTGCCAAACGGTCCAAGGAGACGGAAAGGAAGGACTCCCCTCTTTCTCGGACCCTCGTTCGTGCAACCGAAAACGGCCATTCTCCCCTAGAAGATTAGCCCGTCGCTCAAAACTCCAACAAAAGTTGCTTTCCCCACCCCGTTCAGCCCTAAGCTCACAGTGTTGTGCATACTACGTACTCCTTGGGCCAGCCACACGCTTGTCACCCCACGGGCACTTCGAACGGCTCGGTTGTAACGCGCTGACGCTATTGAAATCCACAACACCACCACAACGCTGACAACGCCACCAAGGGCAAAGGTCATAACCACGAAAGCCTTGTTACGTCACGAATGCGGGGACTCCTTTCTTTCTGTTTTCGTTTGCGCCGGATATCCCATGACCCATCGCGCTCTCCGTTCGCTTCTCTTCGAGCGCTTGCTCGAGTGCACTGTTTGGAACGAAAAATAGAGCCAGTCGTTCAAGATACAAACGAGCGATTATCATTTACGGTTATCATTCGTCATGCTTGACTCATTTCCTAACGAAATTTGAATATTTCCATTTTTGTTTCCGTACCCCTTTTACAGCTACGAGCGTTCCCCGAAGAATCGCGACGCAAGATTCCTGTCGGACCGTAAACAACAAGACGAGAGGCCACGGCAAACTTCGAAAGCTAAGTTGTAGTCACGAGCTGAGAATGACGATTCCAACCATGCCCAGAATAAGGGGCCGAAATGTTTCAATTGTCAGAAATTTGGCCACATTGCACGAGATTGCCCGGGTTCACAACGGGAGAAAATGTGCACTCTCCGTGGGGAGCAAGGACACAGTACAAATAATTGTCATGAGCGAAAGAAAAGGCACTACAAGTGGTCAAGGAAAAGACCGGCACAAAGTTTGTGGGTCGTCGCAAGCGTTCAAATCGGTGGACATTGATGGAGAACCAACAGCTGTTCTTCTGGACACCGGTGTGCAGATCAGCCTGATCAAGACGAAGCTTGCCGCCCAGCTTGGCAAAAAAGTAGCTGCTCCTAGCGGAAAGGAACAAGTAGGTGGCGTAGGCGGAACATGCGAAACCTTAGGGGAGATCCAAACCGACCTGGAAGTAGACAGCAACCTCTTGAAGGCTGTGAGAATGCAGGTGGTTCCAGACAACCTTTTCACGGGCCCCGACATCATCGTGGGAACAGACGTCATTGACGCACCAAACGTTATGCTACTTCGGAAAGAGGGAACGATTATGCTGCTAGACGAACGAGACTTTCCATTTCTCAAAGAAATCAAGATTGACCATGATAATATGTGAGTTGCGTTGTCTACCAGAGGCAGGGTCAAGCTTGAGGAAAAACACTGTAAAATGGGTCATACTTGTTTCAGATTATGACAAACAAAAGTCATAATTCCTTATAGCTGGGGAGGACGAGATGGACTACCTGTGCGAGTTAAAAGACAGGGATACAAGTCTTCCTATCCTGAATGTCACCAACTCTGACATCATCCTCAAGAAGGACCAGAGAGTTAAGCGGGGAAACCTGGTTGAACTTTAGGATACTGATGAGCTAATGACTTCACAACGTGTAGTCCACTAGGTTTGAGTGTGAAAAGGAGGGCCTGTCTACAATCAACATGGAAAAGAACAAGATCGGACCGTCTGTGACCAAGGGACACAAGAAAAAAAATCTGTGAGATGTTGAACAAAAAGTGTGAATGCTTTGCAATGAGCACCAAGAAACTGGGATGCACGACAGTTGCGGCCATGACTATACAGGAGAAACCGGGGAGTTCAGCCGTGGGTTGACCGATCCTTACCGCGCATCATGAACAGAGCGGCAACTACTTCGACAAATCACCGACGAGCTTAAGACCAATGGACTCGTAAGGGACAGTGAGTCGGAGTAGATCAGATCAGTGAACCTAGTTAAAAAGAAGCAGAAGAAAAAAATCACAGTCAAAAAGAAAACAATAAAAAAATAAAGCAAGAAAACAGCCAGAGCGTTTCCAAGACGTGATGAACTCTTACTGACTGAGGACTGCCAGAAAGTCAGATTTGGCCAATTGTTGTCGTGTGGCGTATAGTGTGCGCCAACAATCATGATCATGGTGTTTTTAGAAGAGCATCTGAAGCCAACACGAGACCGAACAAACATAACTGTCTCGTGGTGTTGGATGGGTCCCATGATGTACTATGTATTCTCTTTTCTTTAATTATTTTCTATTTTATTGAAATTATTTTCTCAACTTTCAACAGTATCGACAGTCGCATTCCTGCTGATTTGATTCAACTGAACCGCTAGTAATGCGCTTGACATGCTCGATCACGCCGTCCTGATCAGAAAAGCCGCTCGGGCTGGTGTCCGAGGCTCGTTACTACTTTGGTTGACTCGCTTTATGGTGGGTTATACCCAACGCGTGCTACCATAGGTCAATGTCCCAAAGCTATCCAGCTCTTTCTTCAGCTTCACAAGGCTCCGTACTTGGTCCAACTTTGTCCTCGTTCTATGTTAACAACATGCCGCAAAACAGTAACACCCTACTTGAACAGTATGCAGACGACAGGTCCATTGTCGCTCGCATCACTTCTGGGACTGCTCTGTCCGCCTTCAAGGCTACATCACTTGCTTTTCAGAGTGGGCGCATGCAAACTGCATGACCATGACTGAGGGTATGAGCATAGTGATGCGTTTCCACAACACCAAGACTACCAGTATTCCCCTATACACTATCTCAGGATCCCCCTTATGGAAGGTACAATGCAGCGTCAATCCTTGGGGCAACGCTTGTAATGTTTGCACCAGCACTGGACTTATCTCTCCACATTTCAAACATAGTTGCTAAAGCTCGGTGCACTTTGCGCTTTGTGACACGGTTGTCAAAATTCTGTGGCTTTTCAAGACTTACTTTACACTGCACTTGTTCTACCGAAGTTGGAGCACTGCGCATATGTGTGGCACCCATACCGAGTCCACTTATCTTACCAGCTGGAGGATGTGCAACACCGTGCCATTCGGACACTGTTTACTTGTCCCGACCGCTGACGTGATACGCTCCCGCCACACGAGACGTAATTGCAGCACTCGAAGTGGCAGACGGCAAAGCACCACCACACTGCGACTCCTGTTGCCCTACAATTGCTGCACCTGGAACGGGTCGCTCAAAGGCTCCTACATCTCAGTGGTTCGACGCAGTAAACGGACAGGAGAGCCCGTGTTTTTTTATATTCCAGAAGAGTACAGCATCAAAACGCGGTGTTGCCGGCTGCAGTTCGGAACTTTCTCGGGGTCCCACTCGGCGTTCAGACGCCCCTTTGTGAAATTCGTGAAGAATCCCAAATTTTGTGTCAAGAACTTTCTCGGCACTGGACTTAGCCCCGTCACTTAGTTATATTTTGTGTTGTTTGTTTTTCTTAACATCCTTCTTCTCAACCTGAGGCGATTGTTGGCTGACAGGCACACTGCGTATGGGTTTTTGCCGTTCTGTCAAGCCTCGTACGTCAACCCGGATTACATGTCGTGCAAATAAGAATTACTATTACTATGCATAGGTCACTACAAAGGTTTGGAATTGTGGCAAACAGACAAGGCATAAACAAAAATTAAGTGTGGCGCAATTGAAGCCTCCTTCGTTCCTACCTTAAAATATTGAACAAGCGCCCCCTCAAAATTTGAAGATAATCGCGAAAAAATAAGGGATGCGCACATCTGAGGTCATCAATTTTTCATATATATGTACTGTGCATATATGTTTCAGATGTTTTAAATTTTGGGGGTGGGCACTTAATGCGGAATGGGCAGATGCACGGCATTCTAAGGTGGATAAAAAAGCCATTCATTGTCTGCAACAATGCCGCCTTGTGTCAGCTGCGGACTTAGGCATGTTACAGCCCGTCTCATCACTAGACTTCGGTGTTGGACGTCAAGAGACGAGATTTTCGAGTGGTGGCGCGTTACAACTTCAAAAGGGGTTTAAATGATTGCAAATCACTGGAACGGTTGTGATGTGCTTCTGGGGACGCTGCGCCATCACGTGCAACAGTTTCGTGTTGGTTCGGTGAATTAATGCGTGGCCGCACCTCTCGCAAAGGTCACAAGTGCACTGGCAGACTTTCAACAGTTGTGACTGAAGAAAACGCTGCTGCTGTGAAGAGGCTCGTTCAGGAGGATCCTCGGCTGACTGATGGTGATATCGAAGGGTCGCTGAAGATTAGTTCCCCGAGTGTTTTGACGATTCTTCACGAGGACCTTTGTCTGACTAGCTTCATCTCTTGGGTACAACAGAATTCGACGGAAGCTCTAAACCAGGCAAGGGTGGAATGGTGCCAAGGAATGCCATACCGATTCTAAAGTGGCAACCCTAAGAGTAAATATCTGACATTGTAAGGAGTGAGAAAACGTGTACCATCCAGTGTGCTCTCGGAACCAAGCACCAGTCATCCGTTTGGATATTGTCTAGAGGAACTCCACTGCTAAGGCTCAAAATGCCAAGAAGTGTTGAAAAAAAAATGGTGGCAATCTTCTTTACAGCCAATGGGCAAGTGGCCACAGTGGCACTGGAAAACCAAAGACTGCACAATGACGCACCACAGTTTGCCTGCCAGCAGTTTACAAGGGGAGAGACAATCAAAAATCGGCTTGAGGTGTTGAAGAAGAAAATAAGTATAGGAAAACAGAGTTTAACCTGGTTTGTTTGTCCTAGTTGGCTACCCTGCCAGGGGGCGGAGGATATAGGGATTAAAAGAGATAATTAGAAGAAAAAAAAGATAACAGTTTGTTCTTTCAACATCGAAGGGTGAAAACACAGGCCATCTGGTGTACAGCTCCCATCACAATCCACAGATCGGGAACAATAAAAAGACGGACTATCACACACGTCTGAACCAATTTATGCCTACAAGAAGCAAGCTGGAAGAGGTTGCCAGGACAATACACAGAATGCCCCATCAAAGGTATGGTTTCGATCGATCAGTTTCACAACATGACTATCCACGGGTACATCGACTGCTCAGTAACCGCACACATGGTTCCCTAAAACTCTGAAACCTGAAATAGAATAGTGCAAGCAAAGAGCATACGTCAACTTCCAGTGGAACAGAAGGTGAGCTCGGTGACTGTTGGCGTCTTCGTGCACAAACACCTTCACTGTAGAGAGTACCGCCATAGCGATACTGGTGACGCGCGGAGCCAAACTACCAAGACGATAGACCATCATCGGTTGACAATGGGACACACGGTACCATCGGCGACGGTTCGCGCCTTGGGTCCCGACCACTTTCACAACCGGCAGTACTGCCATAGCGATGTTGGTTATGCGTGGAGAAACAGCACACAAGGCGATCATCAGTTGACACACTCGGTAAGAATGTAGTATGGTAGACCCACAGACCAATAACAGGCAGAGTCGCTGCAACGGAGGATTTCGCGCTCACCATTGTCACGGGCTCACCGTCGTGACGCTCAAATAGGCTCAAGCAGACTCGGGCGACCCTAGCGCATCCACCGTGACCGGTGTACGTAGCACCATTTTAGAACTTGGCGGTTCATGACGGCTTCGTTTACTTATTTTACGAAATGAAGGGCACAAACAAGCATACTGCTCTGCGTTCTTGGCAGAATATACAATGGACGCCCTGTGGTTAACAAACAAAGGTTCACAATTTCAGGTAACTTATCGTGCTGCATGGGCATGCGTGGATGCACAAATATTGCTTATCAAACTGCACATGCAGCGTGTCTGAAAGAAAATATCAAAGAAGTCACAAAGCCTTGAGCATCCCACGAAGATAAGGTGGAATAACTTTCCTCCAGTCAGCCTCAGAAAGAAGCAAGACGTCTTGTTCCTTCCTGCTTCTCGGATCCGCTTGAGGGCGCACTAGTGAAATGGAGGAAAACACGCTGTTGCTATCTTTCTCCTCCCTTTTGTCTTAGAGTGTGCAGGCACAAAATGTGACACAAAGATCTCGATGCTGTCCGCAGTACACGCAGCTGGAGCGAGGACCTCGGGGTCTCTAGAATCGAAATGTTTATCGGTTCGGGTTTGGGTTCATGGCTTTAGGTTCGGTGTCGGTTCAGTTCCGTGGAGCAAAAAATAACTATTCAAACTGGTTTGAACCGGTTTGAACCGCTAAATTGAGAACATATTTTCCGCGTTGTTCTGGCTATAGACACTATTTCCGCCCTGAAACGATTAACTACATAGTTTTTTCTATCGTCCGTGCAATTCACTTTTGTTTTCAGGCACCAAAAGTATGAAATTCAGTTATTTAATTTAGATGCAAGAGTAAAAGAAAACCTACATTAACGTACATAATGTCGTGTTCATACGACTCAATATCCCTTTGTTCAGCAGTCATATATATTTTACCTGGATCTAATGTTTAAGTAAAACAGTAAAGAGTTGAGCTTGTTGGTAGATACCTGTAAATATATCAGCTTGAAATTTAGAACTATACTGTCTTTTCCTGTCCTTTCTTTTTTGTGTTTAAGTAAAATTCTAAAGTTCACGCTGATATATTTACGCGGTATAAAATGTTGTCTCGAAGTGTGGTAGGTCGCGTAAAATAGCCGGGATTGGTACAACCTTGTGTCGCAGTATTAAAAGTTAAATCATGATTCTGTCCTTGAACTAAGGACTTAATTACAGCAAATAAAATCATAAAATGGGCACCTCGTGGCCATATATGTAATGAAAAATGGCTTCGAAAATACGTTTCACTGTATATATATATATATATATATATATATATATATATATATATATATGCTTAAGAAAATCAAGACTGTTTAAAATCCCAGCGTTCGGCGGTCAACGTTCATCGCCATTCGTTTTTTGCTCGAGCCGTCTTCCTGTCCACCTTTTAGTCGTCTTCCCATTCGCAGCACCGCCAAACACTGCCCCCTGACAACACATGAACCTTGCCCCGAGGTGGTACAAAAGAAATTCAGTCTGGTTGATAGGGAACCAGCCGATCAAAACGAACTACGTGAACTTTCCGGCTTAGCAGGTGCCGTTTAGTCACTTGACAACTCCGTAGGGGCCTTCCCGATTCGGCTGAAGTTACGGGCACCGACCTTTGGTGCGGCTTGGCTGATGCAGCCACACTTTGTCCCCAGGCTGGAGTATGCGACCCGAGCAGCTTCGGTTATAGTGGTTTCTTGCACTTTCACTGCTCAGGTGCAAATGTCTTCGTGCAAAATCGTGCACACAGTTCAGTTTCGTCCGCAGGTGGCGGGAGTAGTCCGAGTAGAGAACTCCGCGTGTTGTCTCACACGATGGAAGCACTGGCGGGCCAAAAGTGATGTCGGCAGGCAGCCTTAGCTCCCGGCCCATTAACAACATCGCCGGTGTGTAGCTTGTCGCAGTATGAACGGCTGACCGTGCGGGCATCTAGCTCCGATTCCTTCAGACCGTGTTCCCGGATGAATATGACACAGCAATACTTCGCTCTCGGCAAAAGGGTTTAATCACTCACTCATTGTCTGGGGGGTTTCGGGATTGGGGAACGGTCATCAGCGTGGCCGGGGAAAAGTCCGCTGCCATGCAGCTTCTCCAAGTCCCCGCAGTAGTCGTGCACACCGCGTCATGGGGACGTCGTCATCCAGGGTCGCCGTCCGGCTCGTTCGTCGAGTCCGCCACTCAACGTCTTGCCCGCACTTTCCCCGCGCCTGCGTCCGTCTCCCTGCCGATTCCAGCGCCAGCGTCCTCGTCTCCTTGTCACCGCTGCACCATCCTTCGTGCCCCGCCGACCGAGAGCTTCACCGTCCAAGAGAGCCTTCCTTTGTCCGGCTTCCCCTTTTCAAGCCTTGGGTCCTTTGTCTTTGGAAGCCAGTCCCGTGACGTCAGTTGGCTTAGGGGAGCGGTCCAGCCGGACCTTGTGCTGCGCGAGGCCATCGGCGCTCCCCGAGGCATGACGTATCTCGGAGGCCGGAAATTGGGCCCCAGACGGTCGGCGCGGGAGAAGGCAGCCAGATCTCCACACCTCCCTCCCCTCAAGGCTCAGACTCCGGGGGCTTGAGGTTGCGTGGTTCCCAGGAACTCTGGCGGGGAACTCGATCAGCTGAGTGTCACCGATGATGACGAGCACCCTCGATGGTGATGGTGGTGGCATCAAACCAGGCAGGCCAGCGGGTGGTGGACGCTGATTCACTGGGAACCGCGTGACCGACGGAGCACGGCCCCGGAACCAGTCCGGAGCACCACAGCTCACAACACGCACGGGCACGCAGGCACACACCACACGCCGGCTCTTAAAGTTCGCTTCCGTCCCAAATATTCCAGACAGCGAATCGCGGAAAAACAAATACCCACACGCTATATCAGACAGCGCGACGAAACCAAAATCTTTCGATCGTTGGACATGCCACGAAATAAAAACAAAACTCTTCATTTCAATACTAACGGGCAGGCAATCATCAAGAACGTCACGCTACACGTTCAAGAGGTATCTAAGAGGAAAGCTATTCCTCAATCAAAAAGTATCAGCACTCTCTATATACTCAAATCGTACACGGCCACTATACAACGTTTGTTCCTGTAAAACTCAACCGCATTATTTTAAAACAGAAAACAGTCTACAAGGGCGTCAGAACCGCACACCCCTGACAACAATATTATTCTCCACGACACTCGCGAAGAACGCACAAAGCTTCAAAACTAACAATAACTTCCCGTAAAACAGAAACGGCCTCAAATCCAGTCCTGTTCGCGAGGTGCGACTCGAAAAAAACACGCTGCCAAACTTAGCAATTACCCAAGATGAGCACTCATCACTCATGCACTCGGCGTTCGCGACACCCAATCTACAAACACGCTACGGGCAAGCTACGCTGTACGCCGTCATCAGAAGGGATAATCACCTTGCTGACAGTCTGTTTCTCCGTGGTACCGGTCACTAACACCAGTACAAAGAGAACAGTATATAGATCGCGCGAACAGCAGATCTCATCGGACAGCCTATTTACACGGCTATAGTCCGTAACGTCTGTACATGAACAAGACGTTACCGCTTCACAGCTCGGAGGCGACCACACAACAGGAGTGACGAGCGCGTAACGGCGGTCCGCACCGAACCCCGCACGGGCTCGACAGCCGCGATAAGCGCATCGACGCACGTTAGAGTTCTCCCCGGCCAAACCCCGACACCGCATAACTAAAAAGTCTTTTAGCTGATGTCAAGGCCGGCCGGGATCGAGCAATAAAAGTACGCCGTCAACGCGTCTTGCGACTCTTTGACGTTCTCGATTCGAGCAAAGTGCCCACATAAAAATGCAGTAGGCTACGCACAAAGCTTGCCCCCAGCCAAGTCAATACGCCGCAAAACTGAAAAATCTTCCTGCGACTGTAAAGACAGGCAGGGTTCGAACAATGTAAGCATCCCACACGCGCAGCTTTCAACTTCCGCGCAACGAGCGAGATACCGAAATGCCAAATAATCTAGCCGACCGTTCTTGGAAATGGACGAGGTAATAACTATATTTGCCCTGCATAAACAGTTTCCGCAGCGTCGAAGTTTCTACCACATTTACCGCCGCATTCCAACACCCGCTACCCATTCATGCAAAGGCTGCAGTTTGTACAGCGACGGGTTGACCCATCGCACAACAGTTATAGGGCGCCGACGGCCATGCCGCTGCCATAATTTCTAGGCGTCCCGGGCACGTACCCGCCGACGTGAACCGTACGTTTTCCCGGGCCAACCGCGCATCTGTACAGGATAAAACTATGAACAACTCGTCACATCCTCGCAAGACCGCCACTCCCCTCGTGCAGCTCTTCACTGCACGAGCACAGCTCTTTCCCCTAAATCTATAATTTTACTCTAATCCAGGTCTCGGCATGACCAATTACGCTCTCTACGCCCTCGCGTCCCAACGCGAACCCAAGCACGGCCGAGAACCGTACTGTATACGGCGGCAGCGCAAAGCGCGCCCTAGCCGCCCCTCCTCCGGACAAGGAGAAAACGAAATGAAAGAGTAACTCCCGCCGCGAGGCTCGACCCTCGATATGGCGGTGTGAGGATCCGGAACCAACTGTGCGCACAATTAGACGAAATGAACCTCACGGCTCTACAACCAGAAACGCACGGATCATGCCCATCGCGTCAGACTGGACTCCACGGTGCATCACACGCCCACAGCCACTGATAAAGTGAAAACGGAAACTCTGCGGTTTTCTGGATTTCGATGTCTGCGCATCAGACATTGTGTATCCGGCACGATTTAGTGGGCTTCACCCCTAAATGTAGCCTAACGAAGCTCGAAACCGCGCTGACAGCTCAAGCAAGGCCAACTGGGAGCTAGCATGCGGTAAAACCGAGACGCTAGTCTCCTCCCAGACAAAATGCAATGCGGGAATAATTTCCAAACACAGTACATGCAACCGCCACTCGCAATGGGAGCGGTCTCCCACTCAAAGCGATGCCCTCTAGCTCTATCGCGTCCGATCGGTAACAAGCGGTCCAAAACCTTACATCGATACGCGGGCAAAGGCGGTTGGGCGCATCACATCCCCAAAACCGGGAGCTGGCATCTTTCCTAGCAGACGTGAACGGCCGGAGCCGTGGGTGGGGTCACGCCCGACGCTACAATCCTCGGAAAGTGCGGTAATTTCGACGCACACAGCGCTCTTGCGCAACAGGATCGTCCTGCTTGCATCCAACGGTGCGCTAAACAGCAAATACTCAATGCGCTTCTCGTAACGGGGATAAGTAAATTCCTGACATGCTGCGAAAAAGGGTTAATCCCTAAAGATAACGGCCAAGGTCCGCGCCTTCTCGTCATTCAGGCGAAACATGTCAGGACATTCGTGCGGCGTGCCCGCAACGAAACTTCGTGCGGCGCTCCCGCAACAAAGATGACCCCCAAAAAGAGCGCGAAACAGTGCCCTAATTCAACCGGAAACAGGTTGGGAATCCGAATGACATCGTGATCGAAAATCAGGCCCCACGTTGGGCGCCAGTTTATGCAGGCATCTAGCTCCGATTCCTTCAGACCCTGTTCCCGGATGAATATGACACAGCAATACTTCGCTCTCGGCAAAAGGGTTTAATCACTCACTCATTGCCTGGAGGGTTTCGGGATGGGGGAACGGTCATCAGCGAAGCCGGGGCAAAGTCCGCTGCCATGCAGCTTCTCCAAGTCCCCGCGGTAGTCGTGCACACCGCGTCATGCGGACGTCGTCATCCAGGGTCGCCGTCCGGCTCGTTCGTCGAGTCCGCCACTCAACGTCTTGCCCGCACTTTCCCCGCGCCTGCGTCCGTCTCCCCGCCGATTCCAGCGCCAGCGTCCTCGTCTCCTTGTCACCGCTGCACCATCCTTCGTGTCCCGCCGCCCGAGAGCTTCACCGTCGAAGAGAGCCTTCCTTTGTCCGGCTTCCCTTTTCGAGCCTTGGGTCCTTTGTCTTGGGAAGCCAGTCCCGTGACGTCAGTTGGCTTAGGGGAGCGGTCCAGCCGGGCCTTGTGCTGCGCGAGGCCATCGGCCGCTCCCCCGAGGCATGACGTATCTCGGAGGCCGGAAATTGGGGCCCAGAGGGTCGGCGCGGGAGAAGGCATCCAGATCTCCACAACCGGTAGGAAAGTAGAAAAAATGGAATTAGAGTGTCCCAGTTGTCCTGGTTCTCATCAACGAAGAGCGAAAGGTGTTGTTTGAGTGAGCGATTGAGCCTTTCTATCATGCCATTCGACTGAGGATGTAAGCGAGCGGTTCTCGTCTTCCTAACTCCAAGTGTCTCACACATGCTCTTGAACACTTGCGACTCAAAGGTCCGACCCTGATCAGAATGAATTTCCAGTGGTTATTGCCGTCCGTCATCTTGGAATGATGTCTTCCGTCAAGATCCTGGTTACAGAGTCTGCGTCATATGTTCGTGCTGAAAATGCTTCTGGCCATTTAGTAAAGTAGTCAGCAATGACTATGACGTACCGATTTTCCTGTGTCGTTTTCGGTAGTGGACCTACAGCATCAATGGCCACTCTTTCAAACGGGACACCGACGTTGTAGGTTATCATCCTTCCTCTGCTTTGTGATGGTGCATGGTCCTTTACGTGACGCACAGTGGTCGCACTTTTTACACCATTCGCGCACATCTCGAGTTGATCCGACCCAATAGAATCTTTCTCAAACTCGTTGTAGGGTATTTTATATCCCAAGATGTCCGCCAGCATGGCTGTCATGAAGTTCACGCAAGGCGGTGTCGACACAGAATCGAGGTAAAATGTGCTAGAGCGTGCTGTTTCTTCCGTCTTTGCTCTCCCAGCAACGATACTGCAATTCATCCTGTAGAATAAGGGAATCCCATTGTCCCCAGTATGCTTTCACGACGCTGTTGTATGGTGCAACCACGTTCCACTTGGGTACTTCTCCCACCCGCTTCTACTGCAGAATAGGTTGCAAATTGCTGTCGTTTTCTTGAAGCAAACGGAGAACATCTGCAGTCCAGTCTGTCGGGTCTTGGTCATCTTGCTGGTGTTTTACCATGGCAGGGAACGTAGTCGTTTGGGAAGACGACAACGGTTGGCAGTCTAATGGAAGGAGCTGCTCGCTCTTCAGGCATGGGCGACAGTTGCCAGACAAGCAAGGTCGCCGCGAAAGTGCGTCGGCATTCGCAAGTCCCTTGGCGGGTCTATGCTCAATCCTGAACTCGTATTGTGCAAGCCGCTCTAATCACCTAGCTACTTGGCCTTCCGGGTTCTTGAAGTTTAAAAGTCAAGTGAGGGATGCATGATTAGTCCTTAAGAGCAACTGTGTGCCGTACAAGTAATAGTGGAAATGGGTCACGGCTTTTACAACTTCCAAGAGTTCCCTTCTCGTAACGCAGAAGTTCTGTTTTGCCCTTGTTAGAACTTTGCTATAGTAAGCAATTACTTTGTCGGAGCCATCTTGAAACTGGGAAAATACAGCTCCCAAACCGACGTTACTCGCGTCGGTGTGGAGGACGAGCTTGCAGTCTGGTCGGGGAAATCCAAGAACTGGAGGGGCGCTAAGGGCATTCTTGAGTGTGATGAAAGTATCTTGTGCTTGTACACTCCGTTCAAGCGCCGTATTCTGTCCTGATAAAGCGTACTGGTTTGGCAATACTGGTGAAACCTTTTACAAATCGCCGGTAGTAGGTGCACAGGCCAAGGAAGCTTTTGCTTAACGTCGAGCTGATTTTGAGGTTGAGGCCAGTTTCTGACGCACTCTGTTTTCTCAGGGTCCGTCTCCATTCCTTTTCAGAGACGATGTGACCCAGATAGCGCACTTTCTTTTGAAATAGAACGCATTTCTTGGCATTTAGCTTCAAGTTTGCCTTTCTCAGACGGTCAAATACGAATGACAAATTACAAAGTGCTCCTTGGAAAGTTTTTGCCGTGCACAAGTATATCGTCCAGATACACCAAGCAAACGTCAAGCGGCGGGAGCTTTAGGACCTGGTCGATGAGACGCTCAAACGCTGCAGGGGCATTACAAAGACCAAATGGCATTACTTTGAATTGCCACAGACAATCTCTCTCCAGTAGAGAATGCCGTCTTCTCGCGGTCTCTTGGGTCCATTTCAACTTGCCAGTATCCACTCCTGAGGTCTAATCTGGAATAACAGGAAGACCCCGCAATCGCGTCGAATGTGTCATCAATCCTAGGGAGCGGATAGTGACATGGTAACATCGTGACATCGACATCGACTTGGTGACATCGCTCAATCGTCGGTAGTCAACGCAGAACCTCGTGCTGCCATCTTTGCTTTTAATCAAGACGACCGTCGACACCCACGGGCTCGATGAAGGCTCAATAACATATTGTTGTTGCATATCTTGGATCATCTGGCCAATTTCGTTGCGTTTTGCCAACGAAATTCGCCGGGGCTGTTGCTTAATCGGAGTTGCATTTCCTGTATTGATGATGTGTTGAGCAGCACCTGTCCGTCCGGTCTCCAAAGAAGAAGCAAACACATCTCTGTATTCGTTGAGTAAACTAAGGAGATGCGCTTGTTGTGCATGATCAATGTTGCATTTGGAGCGGTCTGCTAGATCCAGCAAAGAAGCCAGCAATTCCTCTTGTGCTCTATGGACAAGATCCTTTCATGGGGGAGTAAATCTCACAGCACAGGACCACTTCGCAAATCGAAATCCTTTCTTTAGGTGGATAGGTCTATCCGTTAGCTTGGCAATGCGGATAGGAACCTTTTCGTTGCCGAAATCTATTAGTGTTCTTGTAATAATAATTCCTGAAACAGTATCGCACGTGGCGTCTCCTTCAGCGACCACAATACCATCCGAGCAGTTATTGCCGTCCGTCACCCAGATAACGTTTTCGCTTAGTGGAGAAATCAAAGTGGACTTGGAGCATTGAAGGAATCCCCCGCCGTTTTCTAAAATTTCACGTTGGCTGTACAAGTTGACGTGTTCGTCACTTACGTCCAATGTGTGACTCTTGAGAGTCTAACGAACAACCATTCGCCTTTAGAAAATTGGGGGGATCGGTGGCCGAGTGGGCTAAAGCGCACACCCAGCTCGACGCGCGTGGAGCGAAAGCTCGCGCTGCAGAACCCAGGGATCCTGGGTTCAAGCCCCACCCCTGCCCGCTTCGATCTGGATGAGCAACGTACCGGCGTGCGGTCGTGTATCACTACTGCGTGGTGCACGTTAAAGACCCCAGGCTAGGGGTTGTACTGCACTGGCTAAATTGCTCATCTACAGCGAGTGACTCGTCGCAACTTTAAATGGCTGACCAACTACACGCTGTATAAATATCCCCACAAACCCCCTCCCCCTTTAGAAAATCAAGTCTAAGGTTGCATTCCTCAAATATTCCAGCCACAAAGGCAACTTGCACAAACTTTTGCGTGCCAAAAAGAAATGTGAGTTCGCATGACGCCGTGATCAATGCTGTTTCTCCTGTGACAGTGCGCAGTGAGCACCCAGAAAGGCGTTTGTATGATGTTATGTGTGTCTTTATGCGTTCATATACATCTGTTTTTACGATTGTGGCGTTGGCTCTCGTGTCAACAAGCATCTTACATGGTACAGCTTGTATTTCCCCATCCACAAAAAGCCCGTCTTTCTCAGCTCGTAACTTTTGAACTTGAAGCGTTGGGACCGGCTCTATCTTTTCTTTCTCAGCCCAGATTTGGCCGGTAATCTCGGCTGGAATTAGTTTTCCGGAGTGGAATTGGCTTTTTCTCCTTTACTACGCCAGCTGCAATATCTCTGGATGTGACCTTTCTGGCCGCAGCGCCAACGTGTTGGAGATGGCCTCTGATGTGGTGGCATTTATGTTTCCTCGTGAGAAGTTTGCCGATCCGTGTTGAGAATCGGCACCGCATGTAAAGCAGACGACGTGCCTGGCTGATAACCACCTGGCACAGTGACCCGCCGGGTGGCTCTTACTGCCCTCGTCGTTGCCTCCACCTCCATAGCTCGTGCAACAGCGTCACGCATGCAGGCCGGTGACGACAGGTGGACAAACTGTTGTGCTTCAGTGTTTCTGATTGCGTCTAAAAAGTGTCCCACAGCCACAGAGTCCAGTATCGCAGCTGTGCAGCCATGATGACGAGTCGCGTAAGCCTCTCGAAGTCAATGGCCAGTTCAGACAATGATTCATTTCGGCCATGTATCCGCGTTCGGAGAGTGGCGTGGTGGAGTCGCCGAGGTGCTTCTCCCCGAAGCGCCCTTTGAGTGCTTCCTCGAGCGCCTTGTAGTCCCGCTGGTTGCCGGGAGGAAGGTTCTGAAGTAGCTCCAAAGCTGGTCTTCGGAGTGTAGATGCCAGGAACGCTCCTCGCGATGCGGTAGTCCAACCGTTTAGGTACGCGACTAGATCAAAATGCACTTGAAAGGCATTCCAGGGGCTGCGTCCATCATAGGTGTCGAGCTTAACAATCATCTTCTGCGAAGCCAAAGCCTGCTCTTCGTTAGCATCCCCGAAGGTAGCATCTGTTGTCTGTTATCATTTTCGATTTGTGCTGAGGCTTGCAAGGAGAGATATACCTCGCTAGCAGTGCCGCCTTCGCTCGTTCCTTCACTAGTCTCGCGGGACCGCGATAGTGGGTGCAGCACTCCTCGAGGCCCCGTGGACTTGCGTGATGACCCGGTCCCAGGGTGATGCTGGAGTTGCGCGGAAATCTCCCGACGTAGCTCTGCTAAAGCTCGCCGGTCTTCGCAACAGGAAAGAATACTCCATGCACTACAGGTTAACACTTACCCCCACCCCACCAGAAATCACCTCCTAGCCCCCACTGATTTTTCTCCGCAATGTCGCTTCTGTGGAGAACCCGGGTCCCTCTGACATATGGTAGGAGGCTGCTCCCAAGCACCACTAGATCCCCCATCCTCTACCCCACCACCGAGCTTTGGGAGAGAGCCTTGGCCAGCTCCGACCTCGACGATCAGCTACGACTGGTCGCGAGGGCCCAAGACGCGGCCCGAGCTCAAGGCATCCTGGACTAAGGACGCCTCCCGAAGCTTCTTTTGCTCAATAAAGATGTTTATTCTCTCTCTCGGTGACGACTCTGCTGCTCTCGCAAGCTGGCCAGCGTAGCTTGTAGCGCGCCGATCGCTCTCATGACCAGGTCAGGCTGAGAGGTGTTGGGATCTTCCATTGTCCCACTTCTGACACCAATTGTCAGTCTTGGGTAAGTTACTTTTAAAAAAGTAATTCGTTACAGTTACAGTTACTTTCAAAAAAGGTAGCGAAGTTACCGTTACAGTTACCGCAACCAAAGAGTAACTCGTTACAGTTACAGTTACTTTTAAAAAGTAACGACGTTACTTTTCAGTTACTTTTTTAACACATAAAGATTTAGGAAAAACTAGAAAACGCCTTTCACAAAGTTTTACTGCATAAAATTAAAACGTATGTTCTTCTTTTTCTCATCAACATCCCTATCCTTGGTAGCACTAGCACATTGCTGGGTCGTTGAAGGTTCCGCTGGGTTCATAGAGTCCCTGTACATATTTCAGTTCGTACCCTGCAAGCCAGGAACAAACCCCGCGCAAACATCAGTAAATGTTGTCTTGTCTGTTGACAGCACTCCAGAGTAGTGGCGCAAATCAACGTACGAAACATGCGCAGTGCCCTCCACGTGTATCGTTGTTTTATGGCTGAATCACCCTATCAAAAAGCGTTTGCGCAGAAAAAATAAAAACCGCAGCACAAAGAAGAAGCGCGTGCGTAAAGATAAGTTGACTTTGTTTTTCTTCATCAAATCTACATGTGGCTATATTCGGGTCCTGACTCGCGAGAAAGAACGTATTCAAAAGTTTGTGCAAGGCAAATTGGACACTCGAAATGTCAGAACAGACAGTTTGGAAAGTGCAAGGAATAGCTAGATTGTACTCGTTCAATGATATATTATTCATAAAAAACTCGAAAGTAACGACAAAAGTAACTTCGCTACTTTCATCGTTACCTCAGAAAAAGTAATAGAACTACAATTACAAGTTACATTTTTAAAAAGTAACTCGTTACAGTTACAAGGTACCAAAAAAGTAACAAAGTTACAGTAACGCGTTACTAGTAACGCGTTACTACCTACGACTGCCAATTGTTAAGAAAATCAAGACTGTTTAAACTCCCAGCGTTGGGCGGTCAACGTTCATCGTCATTCGTCCTTTTTGGTCGCGCCTTCTTCCTGTCCTCCTTTTCGTTGTGTTCCCATTCGCAGCACCGCCACAAAAATATATATAGGTGTTTTCACTCAAATCGCGCAGGCAAAAATGTCGAATTTTTAATTTCGCTGAAAAAAATGTATGCTATGGTGTCGTCTCTAAAAACGCAGTAGCCACAAACCGCACGTTCGTCGGATTTTTTGTTCTCGGCTTACGAATTTTAAAAGAGGCCGCGGCAGAAAGCAGTGTTTTTCACATCCTTCGTGGGTCGGATGTTTTGCTCAATCTCCCGCCGTGGATTTTCAGTCTACCTTTTATTAACGTTTTTCGAGCACTCTGTGAGAACATTTAAAACACTCTAATACTATGAAATACTTTTAGGCATTTTGCTTCTTTTTTTTTTTTTTTTGTAAAAATGTCAAAAACGCCCTTTTGGTCATTTGTTGACGAACTTTGACAATTACATGCTGGTAATCTACTTGGGTTACATTAATATTTTTTATGTCCACGGAGAGCCCAATACACGCTCTTTATGTATATTATAAAATGACTCGGCTGTACAAAATATCCTTTGTGGGACGTTTACGTTAATGTTATGCGAAAACCAAAAAGTACCATTTTTAAAATCGATTTTCTCAAAAAACTAATTTTTATTTTTTTTTATTTTTTGTTAAAATGTAGATACGATAGTTGTCTCTCGAGAATCAAGTCGATAAAGTGTTATTTTGTTTCTATGTTCTATATTTAGGCCTCATTGTCGGAAAAAGACGTCTTCGTTTTGCAAGACCTAAGTCAGATATAGCGACCCGTGCGTTTCTATAAATATTAAAAAATATTTTTTTTAAATTTTTGAATGTGTTTTGTAATCAGTTATAAACAGAATGTGTGGTATTGAATAGTTATTTACGTTTTCATAAGAGCGGGAAACCACGAGCAACATATCTAATCAAATCAGCAGGCAGATAGACCTTCAATATCGAAGAGGCACAGACGTTGTATTGTTTCGATTTATAAAACTTTTACTGTAAACTACCTTGACTAGCTATTAGCTCTCATATTACTAAGACATAGAAAGTCACCATATCATTGATATATTATATAAACAAAATTTTCCGAAACCAAACACTAGGGTTTGTTCACCTCACATCGCAGATATCAACAAAGAATGGCCTTTCACTTCCGTAATACACAAAAATGATGACACAGAAACGGTCCGAAACACACGGAGAGAGTATCACGGAAAGGGGTAGGAAATAAAAATAAATAAATAAGAATAAAGTTACCCAACTCCGATCTTAATGAAAATTGCGTTAAAAAATAAAATATTTAGGTTCGAGCAGTGGCAAGGCGATAGGTCCACGCCTGGTGGAGAGTCAGACAAAGAAATCGACGACACGTAACAATTAAAAAAAAAAAAATTTTTTTTTTTAGTAAAGGCTGAAAAACTCAGCCGCAAGGACAAAAACCAATTCCTCCAGGCATTCCCTAAACGGGACAAAACCAAATGCGTGTGAACACTCTCTTCAGCACCCTCAGGCCGCTACGCCATGACGAAATAAACCCAACACCTAAACTATGCTAACAAACAGTTAGTAAGAAAACATTAAAAAAAACATTCAGCAAAACCGCACCCGAGAAACAAAGTTCAGCAAGGCGAAGAAACACACACGAAATAAAAAAAAAATGTCTTAACTGACGAAGAAAGGGCAAAAGCACAGGCGAGCTGGTGAACAACTTCCATCGTAAACCGGAGACATGGCAACTAACAGAACGGATAAAACAACAAGAAGTCTCAATTGCGGCTTGTTGTTGTTTTGTCCGTCTTTTTATTTTGCCGTGTCTCCGGTTTACGGTGGAAGTTCTTAACTGACCGACGCCGAGTCCAGTCCCACGACACTGAAGCCTGGCAGGATGACGGCGTCCAGATGATGCTCGAATCTGTTCTCCACTCTATTACGCGCATTCACGACGGCTGTGCGGAACAGTGGCTGTGCGGAACAAAGTGAAAAATAGATTCGAGCAGCAATGCGCGAGAAGGTAACCGAGACGTAACATGCCTCGAGCTTCATGATCAAGGGGGGGGGGGGGGGCTTTCGAGGTAGTTGCTGCAGTTACTCAAACTTTCTCTTCCCCTCCCTTTTTCAAAATAACACTTTTCAAAAGAACACCGGCGCTAACTTTTCCTCTCGGAAGAAGGCCGCGCTTCACAAACGGTTCTAGTTGACAAGGAGGCTGACTTCGACTTAACTAAAGTCAGTGACAAGTCAAGAACGAAGTGGAAGCTCCTCCCACCCCTCTCCACTTTGGTAGTGCAAACGCTAGAGAGGAGACGACCTCCTCTCCACCGTTCGCTCCGCTGAAGTGGAAATGGGTGGGAGGAACTTCCACTTCGTTCTTGACCTGTCACCGACTGTAGTCTCCGGTCAGGATAAACACAAGTATACTTACCAACACGCTCGTTTTTAATGTCAGTCTCCGGGCTTTTGCTGTTTCCAATAGAGATAACCCTTCGAAGTGCTATCGGATCTCCGAGAAGAGAGATAGAGCACGGCCGCTTCAAGGGATAGGGCGCTCGAAGCTTGAGCGAATAGGCAGTATCGTTTCACGCGTGCACGGATGGCTGGTTTCAAAATTTCCCCACATCCCTAACGAAAACGGCCCATCTTCGTGTGTGCGTCTGCGGGATTTTTGTCCCGCGCGGCCGGTTTTAGCGCGCACGCGGCGTTGTTTTGGCCGGTAGAACTGTTGTTGACTGTAGATATTGTAAGACCGTGGTGTCCTCCTCCCTTTAGGAAACAATTATTTTGCTTTCCCTTGTGCAAGGCTCCTGGGTGGCCG
Source organism: Ixodes ricinus (assembly GCA_037355805.1). NCBI lineage: Eukaryota > Metazoa > Arthropoda > Arachnida > Ixodida > Ixodidae > Ixodes > Ixodes ricinus. The sequence goes on along the minus strand of JAZHYW010034026.1, from coordinate 45,312 downwards.
TCACTGTTCGCCGCGTGAACGACACATTCGTACCATTTTACTCCTCGTGACACAGGTGCGCTGCTCGCTTTACTGTCACGGGCCGTCCTATCTAACACAACGAGCCCGAAAGGTCGTGGTCATCTGCCGATTCCGAAAGGGCGGGACGTTTATATAGGCCAATGAGGGCCCCGAATCAATACGACGTCTGCCGATTTCTACACATTAAAAATTTACGACGCCTGCTGGTCTGTTACGAAGTGTTGCTTTCTCTTTTGAACTCCTCCAATGTAGCTTGCCAGCTATAATAAAATTCAAATAATCATTAAATATAACTGGGTGGAACTACTGTATTTCAATTTTATGTGGAAACGTTGAAAAAAGGAAAATATCTCCAAGTTTGTGAAGACGCGCTATTCTCAAGTCCATTTCGAGACGTAAAAACACGTTTTTGTACCATATTGATGCTTAAATATAGAACATACAAAAAAATACACTTTCCCGACTTGCTTTTCGTGTAAACAACTATCATATCTACATTTTAACACAAAATAAAAAAAATAAAAAATGTTTTTTTAAAGAAAATTGATTTCAAAAATGGTACTTTTTGGTTTTCGCATAACATTAACGTAAACGTCCCGCAAAGGATATTTTATACAGCCGAGTCATTTTATAATATATATAAAGAGCGTGTTTTGAGCCCCCGTGGCTATAAAAAATATTAATGTAACCCAAGTAGATCACCAGTATTTAATTGTCAAAGTTCGTCAACAATTGACCGAAAGGGCGTTTTTGACATTTTTACAGAAAAAAAGCAAACGCCTAAAATTATATTATGGTATTAGAGCCTTTTAAGTGTGTTCACAGAGTGCTTGAAGAAAGATAATATAATGTGGACTGAAAATCCAAGGCTGGAGATTGAGCGAAACATCCGACCCACGGATTTGAAAAACACTGCTTTCCGCCGCGGCCTCTTTTAAAATTTGTAAGTCGTGAACGAAAAATCTGACGAACTTGCGGGTTGTGGCTACTGCGGTTTTAGAGACGACGCCATAACATATATTTTTTCAGCGAAATTAAAAGTTCGGCCCTTTTTGCCTGCACGATTTGATACGAAATCACCCATCTATATATATATATATAAGGACGACGACGCAATGGAGCTAAATGCAATGAAATTTTCAAAATGTCACGAAAGTTTTAGGACAACCCCTTCCAGTTTATTTTTATAGAAACACCAAGCGGTAATCACAATGCTTGTTTTTCTAACCAAACATTGTTTACACTCAGCACCGCGATGCATGCGACTAATCATGCAGAGAGGAGTAATTGAAATTGTTCACTCTAATTTATACGAACTTTGGCACTCAGATCGAATCATGCCCAAAATAGCATTTGCCCAAGTGAACATTTTATTATACAGGATAAGCTGGCATAGCCTGGCTGCTGAGGTTTGTTCTTGACAAGGTGCCGGTCGATTTAATTTGGAAATTAGCCTCACCCTTGGTAATCGATGATTTTAACGCGATAGCGTTAAGGTGCTCATGTCGCAGAAAAGCTGATGTCGGTGGCGAGACTGGAAAGTCCTGATTGGTCGATAGGCTCATGACGTCAGAGCTACATGCCCTCGTGCAGGAATTTCAAGCAACCCACAATGCTCATGTAAAACGTGACATCGCGCGTGGAATGAAAGCGGTTAAAACATAACATGTAATTCTTTTGCCCTAAAGGGGCCCTGCAATCATATTTAAATGTCTACCTTTTTTGCGGTTTCCACGTCCCTCGGGGTTCGGGCAAGCCAGCGGGCACGGAGAGAGTAACTAAATATCAGTGCGTCATATTTTAACCGGAGGGCGTGGAAACTTCCACCACCTACGGGGGCGACCCGCGGTGCCGAAAGCGCGCTATATGTGACGTCTTTGGTCCTGGGCTTACTACTTGTCGGAGCCGCTAAAGCTTCTTATTAGTCGGAATACAAAATATAAGTGGCGCGAACCGTTTCAATTATTTATAAAAGTAGTTTTGATTCACTGTTTTAGATCAGAAAGGAAACAAATGCAGTTTATAAAGTACGGAAACAAGAAATAACCCGTCGACATACCCGCCACCAAGCGGTGGAAAAGGGGGCGCGTACTAGAAAGGTATAGTGAGGATCAGGCGCCAACGAGCGGCGAGCGCAGAAATGTCCCAGATGTACGCGGCGGCGCTGCGGTCGTACGGACTGGAGGATCGGACCGGTTCCGAGCGTTCCCAAGGCCAGCTTTGACTTGCAGTTTGGCGTTTTGGCGGAAAGGCAGCGCAAAGTGGCTCCCGTTCTGAACTCATCTTTACCCCGTGTTTGCTGTCGTTTATGGCCAAGGAAGTGCTATGCCGAATTAGTGTTTAATAGCGCAACAAATACAATGCGAGCCGCCCTCGCTGCCCGCTTCATACAGCCTAGCTAGAATATGCTTTAGTGTGCGCCGTCTCGAGCCGTGGACACGGAGTGCGGCAGCCGTGACTACTCGCTGAGCTCACTACCCCTCCTCTAGTTCACGGCCACTCAAGCAACCAAGGAGGTCATGAAAGAGGGTATTTGCTGCTTGTTTTTGTAATTTTAATTTGCCTATAACTTCTAGTATAAAGCGAAATTCGAGAAGAGAACTGTTTCATTAAGTTACTATGTTTAGTGCACTCAGGTTCGTTGCAAATTAAAAACCAATAAAGAAGTCCTTGCAGGGACCTCTTTAAAGAAAAAAATTAAGCATTTTAGGCGTTATTCGATTCCACGATCTTTCGGTTGCGAGTCAGACACGCTCTAGGCCACGCGAGGCACGCTTGCACGGTGAATGAGAAGGCGACGCGAACGAGGCCAGTTAACGCTATCGCGAAGCTTAAGCGCCCTCCAGGATATTTTTCTTAACTAAAAAAATGTATGTTCTACTCGACATGGTAGCTACTAATTGGAGACTTTCTGACGGGTTGCTTGCGTAATCGCCAAAGTTCCGCCGCGCGCCCTTGTGTACTTTGTTTTTGTCCGCTTACAGACACGTAAAAGTAATGTTCACCACATAAAAGATACAATAACAGACTTCTAAAGGTTTATTAATTCTGCGTAAACGTGTTTTTTGTTGGCTGATTGGCAGTGTGAAACATCGGGTTGCAGAGTACGCCAAAAATGACTTTGTGCTCACTTGACCGATCGGAAGGCAAATACATGAAATGTGCAAAAAGGGAGAAACAATTTATGACATTTTTTTACACATTTTCCTACAGAACGCCTTACTGCAAAAAGAGATGCATAAAGATGCATTCAATACAATTCCTAATTATACATAAATAGCCCGAAGCACAGGAAAAGATTTTTAAAATCCTAATATAAATCACTTTTCATCAGCTTGCATAAGCTCAAAACTGCGTGAAATACAGCCTCAGGAGGCTAATGTTATATTTGATTTTACCTGTATTTGTTTCGGGCCCACACTTTACAACACTATGCTTCAACAGTCATGCGCACTAACATATCTGTAGGCTGACGTATATCATCACGTGACTGCTATAAATACTGCAGAACTTTAGAATTAGGACATCTGTTGCTAGTTTTGGGAACATCGCATTTCACCAGAAAGCTAAATTGTTTAACATGGTATACACGTGATTTCATCACACTTTATGCCGGTGGTCATTGGGATTTCTTGCTGGGAAAATCAAATTCAATGGTACAAAATGCATGCTGCAGGAGGTTCGCGCTCAGTGAAAGCCAAGTATTTGAAAGGCACGTATTATTATTCTTAGTGCTTTGTCGCGAGGAACGGCGCGAGCATCCGGCACAAAAGAAACGCGCTTTCTGACGGGAGTGTTTTTGCAAACAAAGTAGTTTCCAGGTCCACGATTTTTGGTTTGCTCCGAAGATGCGAGGAAGAGGATCCTTTACAACACAGGATTTTTTTAAAACTAACCCCCCAACACACATACACACATACACACACACGCTCATGCACACGCACACATACACTCACACACACAAACACACGCACATACACACACGCACGCACATGCACGCGCACTTCTTTTTTTTTTTGTTACTGCTCCAGAGAATATTTTGTATTCCTGAGGAATCGCCTTCTCCGTTTGGGTGTATTAATTCGACAATTATATTTGTCACTTGACCACAGCAACCCTCTATTGCTTTTATTTTGTACCCCGTGGAGTTCAAAGGGGTCATGAAACGATATTGGGTTTGAAATGTTCATTACTTATCAGAGGCGTACTGGTCCTAGTCTGGCCTAAATACACTCACACAGACCGCCACTGATTCAGAAGCTTCTTTGTCGCGGCGAAATTTCGAGGATAAAAGGGGATTATTTCGTTCAGTTTTGCCTTCGCAAAGACATCAAACGCGGCTCATAGATTGGACACCAGAACTGCGTGAGCACTCGACTTCGGTTCGTAATAATCAATACCTCGTTGGACACTCCCATATAGTGGGTCGTGTCCAACCACTGCGGTCATGAGAATAGCCAACTCTAACAATGCCTGGAGCTCAGTGCGCGTTTTCTTCCTTTCCAACCCCAGCGCGGGTGTATGATTAACGTTGGTGGCATAAGATAGGCACCAGGCCACGTGGCCACTTCTGGCTCCGAGTTGAGGGGATGAACGATGCTCATATTTCTCTAATTTGGTTTGCAACTGCCATTGCCTAGAAAGAAGAACTAAGGCAAGTTTATTTAGTTGTTAACGTTAGGGAGTGGTTCTAAGTAGTATTTAGTAAATATCTGAAATTCATTTTATGGTTCCTTTAAACAAAATACAGAGGTGCTCGAAACTTGGGGAATAACTTGAGAACGACGATGCTCGCGCGAGATTTAGAGCGACTGCCAACGTTCAGCTGCCCCTCTAAGGACACTAGGATCTCTTTTTATTTCTTTAAGTATCCCTTTTGTACAACATGTAGTTCTATGTAACGTCATATTAAGAAGTCGTATTTAGTCATTTCAGTACTTCTATTCTCGGGGACATCTTTCCGAGGCAGTTCACCAACAAGGAAAAAATATTTGGGTGCCTCAAAAATGTAAAATTAGTCACGCAAGTTTTTTTTTTAACTTTCGGTGAATACTATTATGAAGAAACCCCTGACGTTGATAGCTTGTGAAAATATCCATTAGTTTTCTCTTCAGCGCAATAGCAGATGGAGAAGAAATAAAGGAAAGAGACAGCTGTCGATCTCCTCCTCAACTCGCAATTTGAACAAGCGGCCACGTGATCTGACGCTGATTATATACCGTCAGTGTTCCTCATAGTCATGCACTATACTTCGTTTCAGCTTGGGTCCAAACGCAGGCGATGCTACAAGCGCGAGCTCCGGGCTTTCAGCGTCCCTGCCAAGCACGCGCGCTCGTGCAATGCAAGTACTGTTCAGGGCCACACGCTCGCGCTCGTAGCATCGGCTGCGTCTGGACCCAAGCTGAAACGAAGTATAGGGCTTGGAAAGCAAAAAGCTTAGGCTTAGCTTCAGATATTGTTGGAGTTGGGCTATTAACATATTTAATTGAACATGATCCATTACTCGAATGTTTTGCGAGGCTGATTGTCATAAACCCGAGCACTCGACTCGTTGTTAAGAAAATCGCTTACGTCACGGTGTCACGTGACTTTCTGTGGAAATCGTGATATCATGTTACGTCACGCTGTCAACAGGGTTAAGACATCTTGTGACTTCCTCAAATTAAGTCGACTTGAATAAGTGAATCACGTGACGTCCCTGGGTCACGTGACATTACTTGACAGCACATATTGACACCATGGCGTCACGTGACAACGTGACAAATGGTCAATCGTAGTGCTAATACAAAAGCGCCACGAAAACCTACAATTTATCATACATTGCAATTCTGTATATGGCGATTTGATCAATAGATAGAAATACAGCTGCCAATTTTTTATTCCGATATATTATTTTGTGATACTAACAAAAAATACCTTGAACCTTTTTGAACCGGTTACCGTTATATTTTTTCGGTTCAGTTCCGGTTCAGTTTCAAGATGGCGGCGAAGATTTCGGTTCAGTTCAGTTCCGGTTCGGCTAAAAATAACGGTTCGGTTCCAGTTTTCGGTTAGGTTCGGTTCCGTGTTCGACACCCTGCTCTAGACAACATGTTGGCAGTGGCGAGACACTTGCCAGGAACATACTGCACCACGAACCGGTAGCGCAGCAGCCGGATGCGGAACTGCTGGACGTGAGGAGGCATGAGGTCGAGGTCGGTGGAGCCCAGCAACCGGACCTGCGGCTGGTGGTCGGTTTCGACAAGAGCTCAGATTGTGCAGCTTTATGAACCTCTGAATGGCCCACAGGACTCGCAATGCTTCCTTCTCGATTTTGCTGTACCGCTGTTCGGCAGTAATCAGTGAACGTGACACAAAGGCAACCGCTCGTCGCACACCAGATGTTGCTCCTGCAGAGGGACGGTGCCCAGGCCGTACGAGCTGGTGCCTGCAGAAACGGTTGCTCAATATTCTGGGCTCTTTCGAGCCACGCTGGTGCTGGATGCCACCATGTTCTTCAGTGAGCCGAAGGCTGAAGCTTTACCAGTCTGCCCAGGTCCAGACCGTAGTCCTTGTTTAGTACGAGCGTGATTGGCGCAGTGGCGGTGGGCAGGCATAGCAAGAAATGTCCGATGTGGTTCAGCATTTCCAGGAGGCGCCGCACGACCTGCACGTCTGTCGGAAATTGCATACCCGTGGTGGCGAGGTACCTTGTCGGGGTCTGGTGCTTTTCCGCTGGGGCTCTACACCACACCGAGGAGCTTGAGGGACGGCACCCCGAGGCGGCACTTGGAGGCATTCAGCATAACTCCTGCTTGCTTCAGTCTCTCGAGGGCGACTTGTAGTCTGCTGTCTGGTTTAGACCGGTCTCTTGCCAAACACCAGGATGTCGTCTACCATGTTGACGCATCCTTTAATTACCTCGAGAATCAGTGACATCGGGCTCAGGAACACCACTGGGGCCGACTTAATTCCGAAGGACAGGCAGTGATGATCGAATCGCCCAAAGGGTGTAATGAACGTCATGTACTCCTGGCAGCTTTCGGAGAGGCGCACCTGGTGGAACCTGGACATTGCGCCCAGTTTCGAGAAGATGGTACACTCTTAATCTGGGGCCGGCAAACGTCATGGCTATAGCCGTGACGTTCAACGTTTTCAGGACTTAGCCGCGAACTGATCCGGCCCCGTCAAAGTTGCCGTGTACACCGTCACGGCTGCTGTTCGCCCCCTCCCTCTTTGATGGTGCGAATGGCTATATAGGTGGCTCCGTAGGCGGCCCTGTAATCTTTGGCGGCCCGTTTGTGCAGGGCCGGCAAAAACGGGCCGGCTATGCACGCAATAGTGGAAAAAAGACTCTGCTTTCCGCTAGATGGTGGCAGTTGCGGCCACCCAGCGTGCCCTGCGGGCGCAGCCAGCGCATTTCTCTTCTCGTTGTGCCAGGACGACCAATTTTGAACGTACGTAGTACGAATCTAATCGGAAGCATCTGCGGGTGACGTTTGTTTTCTTATCATGGTGATGGAAGCCTATGTTAGAGTGTGCGCCGAAGCCGCGGGACAGTGAGTTAGTTCTTCAGGATGCTCACGTCGAAGGATATCAAAGGCGGGCGGTGTAACCATGACGGAACATGTGAATTCGATGGCTTCACACGGCCTGCTGATCTGGCGGCACGACCAGCACGATCACCACTTCTGGGCCAACTTGGCTGGTGCTATTACTGCGGGCACAGTCCTCTTCAGCATAACCGACTGGGTAATTATGTAGCTCACTGGCTAACAACGGAATAGAGTCAAGTGTTGAAAGAGTTCCTAACTAGTAACTTTTGTTCTCGTTAACAGAGGACTTCTTGGACCCTCTCCTGGATGATACAGGTATCTATACACCATATTTTTGTATACTCTAAGAAGCACGTTTGAATCACCTCTTTTCATATTATTCGGATACCGGCTGGCGTCGCCGGTGGAAAGCGGAAAACAGGTTTACTTCATTTCACCTTAGCATGGACTTACCACAACGGCTACAAGCGCGGACTCTTCGCGTCTGATGTCGGCTCGGATGCGCAAAAGCACTCGTGGAAGGTGACAATTTTTAAAGTTCTCGGGTCACAGTCGCAGCCCTTATGGTTTGCCTATGGTAAGCTGAGGCAGATAAAGCTAGCCGGTTATTCCTCAACGGTGGCCACCAGCATTTTCCAGCGACAATGTGTAAATAGTTTATAGGGGGTGCTTTTTTCTTGCCGAAGTGTCCGCCGATAGATATACGGCGCACTCATCAGCTTGCCGTCCGAGGTATATAGTCGTGCGTCTCGGCCGGCGTCGACGATCGCGTTGAGCAAAGGAGGACGGCCACACAAGGAACATTTATACTAAAATTGATGATGAATGTAACATCTACAATACACTAAGTTTGTCCTTGTGCGTGCACCCTTCTTTGCTCACGCGACCGTCGACGTCGGCCGAAACGTTCTTTCTGTGTGAATGAGCCTTCAGGGAGACTCGCGTCCCTGCGCTAGACGTCAAAGCGTAACATGTGAGGACAGTCTCCGCCCACCGCGTCGCAGCCTACGACGTACCGCTGTCCGCAGTGAAGGGGTGCCACACTGATTGCTTTAAAAAGCATGTTGAGCTTTAATCGGTACGCGCTCGGAAGCGAGAAAGACAGGCAGGCGTTCTACGCACGCCCGAGCAAAGAGAATATACTCGGGTGTCTGTGTCTCGGATGGCTTCTTTCCAGCTGTCGCTGTCCCCCATCTTACGCAGAAATCTTACCAATTTTTTATAAGTTTGTGCTCATGATGTAACGAAGAATACATGTTAGATCTTATTTCAGGCACAAAGTTGGAGTCGAATTTGGATTATTTATAAAAAAAAAAAGATTTGTGGTCGTGCAACTGCGCGAACCGCAAGTTGCACACATTTTTGTCCTCAAGTTATTAGAAATTGAAACGTCTAAGGCGGAAACTAACCTTTTCCAACTTATCGGAGGTAGCATGCCTGACTCCTTTCCATTTCCCTACATCTTAAGTAATGCAGTATAACGTTTGGTGACACTCTAAGAATAAGCTTTTATTAGGCTAACTGAATTTAGGAAATGTATTGTATTAAACAATATTTTTGAAAAAAGTCGAACTATTTATTTTACAATATTTGACGCAGTTTAGCAAGGTGTTTACCCTGACGTGACCATACTTTTAAATTTAGTAATTACAGAAAGTTAATTATTCAAAATCTTTGACACCATAATTATCCAAACGTCAAATGTTATGAATTTTTATATTAAACAAAAGTAGCTGTTTATGTGCGACGTGTAGTTTTTGAGCAAACGATTTAGTCGGTGTTTCATGACGCAGCCTGTATGATATAACCATGAACCTGTAGATCCTGGCAAGTGAACAGCCTCAGCTCCCCTTCCTGGTGGCGTCGAAATTTACTGGTTTGTTCCCACTCTGCAAACTGCCACCAAAGCTCTATTCATATGACGTCAGACTGCTTTTTAATGTCCAGTAACTAAACATAAGCATGGCCGCCGAGAGCAAATGCGGTTATCTAATTGGCGAATTTGTTTTCGCTTATTTTGTTTTCCGCAGAGCTCACGAATAAACGTTTTGTTAGCGGCCATGTTTGTGGCCGATGACTCAACATTTGTATAGACTCTAACATCCAGCAAGCTACTTTCTAAAAAACCAGCTGTTTGCTAAATTTTAGAACGTAATTAAGATAAAAGACATGTTCTCTCTCCTCTATTAACTTATAATGAAATGCTGAAAATTCTTAATCGCAGCGGCATCATGCCTTGATGACAGAGGCAAATGGCCTTCGGACGTGCCGCGGACACCCGTCTTGTGGCACGAAGCTCCGGCAGACTGCAACACAGTTGGCTCGGAGAGCGCACCTGCAACTACGGCGGGTCCTAGTTCACCAAGTGTGTCAACAGAAAGCAGCGGCCATGCTTCCACCAATATTTCAGCAAGTGACACAAGTTTTCATATACTTTTCTATTTTATTGTTTGAATGTGGTATTTATTACAACAAAGCACCACCTGTATCTTCAGCTCTGCATCTAATTTAAACAAATAAATGGATTGTTTACCTGCGGACCCACTGTTCTTTTAAATGTTTAGAAACCATCGGCCTTGCCCTTGAAACAATTCCTGTATATTTGCTTTCCCCTAGAGCACTCGGGAAGTGAATCGCTAAAGTATACAAATTGAGCTTGGTAATAATTTTCCAATATATTTTGCGACTCAAAAATAAAGTTGCGACGTGACTATGTGCATGACGTCTTACAAGAAGACGTCAGGCTCAGTGCCACGTCACAGCTTCATTTTTACGGTGAAATTTTCCTGTACTTCACATTTGCCTGGCTTTCTTCGTGCATCACAGTCCTGGACCCTCCGAGATACTCTGCGGGGGAGTGGACGACGGCACATTTTTATAGCCAGCAGAAAACGGGCCACATAGAAAACAGGCCAGCTAGAAAACAGGCCAGCTAGAAAACGGGCCACCTAGTACACAGGCCAGCTAGAAAACGGGCCAGCTAAAAGCGGGCCGGCAAGATCCAACTTGTCACGGCAAATTTTGGGGCCACCTAAAAAGGGACGGCAAACGGGCTGGCAATTTTAGGTGGCCCCGAAATTTGCCGTGACAAGTTGGATCTCATTTGTCACGGCTATAGGTGGCTCCCTAGGTGGCCCCAGATTAAGAGTGTAGCGCTTCCCGGCAACTCGAACGCCTGGTCGACGGTCGGCATCATATATGCTGCTCTCGGAGGATGACCTGGCTCAGCTTGGTTAAGCCGACGCACAGTCAATAGCCTCCCGCTGCCTTGGGAGCCCCGACAAGGCCGGCGCACCATGCCGTAGGAGTCTCGACCCGCGATCACGAAGAAACGCTATTGTTTGAAGACAAGGACACGTCTCCTTTCTGCAATATTTCAATGCTGCTCAGCCTTCTTTTCCAAGAGCTCCCACAAGTGCGGCTAGCATGACATTGCATGCAGACGACAGCGATATTGGCCATAGTACGATCGAAGTTACGGTCTAGATCAGCGTCACAACATGACTATCTGCAGGTTGATCGATTGTACCATAGTCGCACAAACGGTTCCCTAAAACACTGAAATCTTAAATAGAATAGCAACCAGGGAGCATATGTCATCTTGCTGTGAAACACAGGGAGACCTGAGCGACCAGTCGCGTCTTCGTTCACAACCAATTCCAGGATAGACAGCACTGTTTTAGCGATACTGATGATGCACAGAGACACGAACCAAGATGATCCTCAGATGATCGTCGGTTGACACTCGGACACATGGCAACATCGGCGACCAATCGCATAGTCGTTCATGACCACTTTCACAACAGACAGCAGTGCCTGAGCATGTTGGTTATGCGCAGAAAACAAAAACAGGGCGATCAACGGTTGCCGCACTCGGCAAGAATGTAGTACATTAGGCGCACAGACAAATAATCGGCATGAGAGTCGCAGCTATGCGGATTTCGCAGTCTCATTTGTCACAGGCAGGCAGCAGCTCTCGAGTCTTGGATGTACTCGTATCATCGGGCCTACAACTGCCCGAACCACTCGCTATGCATGCTAATGACTGACGACTCTGAACAAGAACCGCCTTGGATCTGTCATGACGGACATGACATTGCGAGATGTGCTAAAGACGGAAACGAGTGCGATAACACCTGATATCGGAAGCCTGACCGCAACCAAAATGTGCAGCACGTCGCACTAGGTGCGGCCTGCACAGTTTTTAATAGACATAATTTTGGCCCGCCTAATTTTTAGTTGTGCACCCTTGGTCTAGCACTTCCCAGTAGATAATAGGGTTGGTAGGAGTCGTACCCTCGCTCCTAACGCACATTTCCATGAGTTCCCAGAGAGCTGCCAGGTGACGCAGTGTGTATCAAAAACCACATATTCCGCCGTTCGCATTTAATCATTCTCCCAATAGTACCTTGTACTTGGACATGCAAAGGGAACAAAATAATTAAGGGCAAAAAATGCAGAGCAACAAACGACATAAGAGGGTTCCTCTTAAATCCTCTGAAGCCTACTAAACAAACTGGTCTTCGACGAGTTGGGATCTGCAAATCGGCCTATGACGGAGTGGCCTATTTTACAAGTTGTCTATCGACAAATTGGCCTTTTACCAACTGGCTTTCAACAAGTTGGCCGGATACCACGACACACAGAGCATGAGCGCCCGCAGAAATATTCCCGGAGGGAGGAGAGGGGCCGGAGGAGAAGAGAAAACCCTCTCGTTTTCTTGCGTCTTTTCCAGAAGTAGAACGCTGCAACTTCCTCACACCCCTCCTTGCACCCACACCTCCGGGCGCCCTTGCACACATGGGACGTCGGCGACCGTTCGCGCCTTCGTTCACAACAGCAGCACTGCCATCTGCAGCTCCAGAAACACAAAATTAATGTGATCGTCGGTTGACACGATAAGGGGTAACAAGAACGAACGGGCGCCTATGCACACAGAGAACGTCGGCGACCGTTCGCGTCTTCGTACACAACAGCAGCACGGCCATCTGCAGCTCCGGAAACACAGAATTAAGGTGATGGTCGGTTGGCAAACGGTAAGGGGTGACAACACCGAACGTTGCACAGAAGACGCACAGATAAACCACACATCACAGTCGCTGCACAGCGGTCGCGAGAACAAGGGACCTCAAAGGGCCACAACTCGCTCGCAGTCCTCGTAGCGTCACAGCGTTGTAGTCTTTGCACCGTTGGTTGCAGTGGTCGCAGCCAGGGTCAGGGCCCGGCAGTCGAGGCAGGCCGAGGCACGATATGTGGCCGAAGTGGCCGAGGCCCGAAGCCCGCCGCTATCGCAGCTGATCGCAGCCGCCATCTAAGCCCAGTGTACGTAGCAGTGTCGGCATCGTTTCGAAGCTTAGCTGTTTATGACGGATGTGTTTACTCTTTTTTCTTTATGAATGTCGAAAACGCCACGGCAAAAGAAACGACTGAAGGACCGACCTCGTCGTCTTGGCCCCTGCGTAAACGGCTTAGATCCAACCTGGGTGCCCAAATCTTGTTTATCAAACAGCGTGCTGATGAAGCTTGTAGCAATGATATTTGTATAGTTTTCCTTGGCGTCGGTGGATAATAAGGACGTTAATTTTCCTTTCATCGGTCTGGGCAGTCGAAGCGGCGCGAGCTTTTTTGATATTAGTTACCAATGCGTTATTTTATCATCCTTACTAATGGAACACATTAAACGGACACATAATCGATTGAAAACATTGTTTGTCAGGATATTTTCACGGTTTTTTTCGGGGTACTGATGTCGTCTGCTTTGCAGTTCCTCTTTACTACCGCGTATGTCTGTTTTTGCGACCGTCGCCGCCATCGGAACGCGCTCCGCTTCGGTGCCGTATGCTCGTTCGTTGGCGGCAGTTGGCGTCGCGACCGCTGGCACCATCTCTTCTCTCCCGTGCAAAACGGCGACGTATTGTTTGAGGACCGGTGGCTTCGCTGCGTTTCCATAGGAGCAAAGCCTTTTTGTTTCTTTACTTTTTCCTCATGTAAGTTCGCTCTTTGCAAGTTTTACCAAAAAATGAGCCATCTGTGGGCAAGGCTGCACAAAGTCGTAGTAGGATTGGTTAAGAAACCGAATGTTGCGGTCGATTTAAAGAGCCTGAACGGTCCTTGAAACACCCAGTAGTTGTAATGGGCGGGGCCACTGATCTGTGGGCGTGGCTTAGAACGGGCCGTGATCTCCACATAAATTTCGTTTAGGCTTTTTCATTTTTTATTCTGTTTTTTTTAACACTTTTATCTGGGTAAATCCAGGCGTAATAGTCAGTATCGAAAAAACGAAAACATTATCTTCAACAAATTCTGCTCTCTTCAGCAAATGCGATCCACTTCAAATACATGACAAGAAGTAAGTCCTATGCACTTAAGCATATTTTTAAAAGAACCGCATAAATGCCTTAGATATTAAAGGCAAAGAGCCGATGCACTTAAGTGCATCTACGGTATTTTGTGAGCTCACGCATCCACAAAGCTAATCCGTCCTCTGCCTGGGGCTCCATTACGTTAAGAGCTTCTCAATACATGATTAAAAAAACAAACGCTAGTGACGTCCAGTTTATATTTTTTGTGGTAATATTTTATGCATTGAAGCACCACCGTATAAAATATATCACACTTATTAACAATTGATACGTTAAAAATAGCTCGGTTCACATTAAAAAAAATATATATTTATCTGCTTCCGATATATTATATTTCTTACGCCCCTGTGAAGTGGAGAAAAGACTGCAGACTCGCGGTGGCCAACATTAAAGCGGATTCAGAGGTACTTACATTCTTCGCGATAAATATCTAAGATTCTGATATAAGTATACCCACTGATTTTAGTGGCTCAAGTCAAAAACTGTGATGGAAGAAGCATTGGCTGCGCTTTGAAACAATGAAGTTTTGAACACGCTTCAGGATATTTTCACACAAAGTTCACTTTAGAGGTAGGTTCAGAAATACAGCTCAGCGCTGACTCACTACTAGAAGGGTTTTTACATCACTTAATTGAACATACCCACCCTGTGACATAAATGGGCTGTTTCATCTCAATGCATGCAAGGTGTAGGGGGTAAAATTGTTGAATTTTGGCAAAACAATATTTAGAGACCATTTTTGTATCAAAAAAAAAACGCAAAATGGCAAGTTTGGGGAAGTTTTAGTACTCAAGGTAATGACCATTTAAGCGTCCGAGTTGAAAAAGGACGCTTCTCCCACCTGTCTTTGTCTACTCGACATCTCGATACACTTTCACAGCTTAAAACATAACATTAATCATGACTCTTTTGTGACACTGAGAAGTAACTTTCATTCTGACTAATACAAATAATGTTTGTATATTGTTTTGAGAAAAATATTGTACGTTTTTTGTGATTTTTGGGCAGAATTTAGCAAGTTCTTATAGAACCTATGGACATAGTTTTTAATGACCTTGACATCAGCAGAAAGCTTCACTTTAGCTGTTTTTACTATTACTAATATAATGTTATACGTTATTGTATAAACAATTTTGGAATTACATTTGGAAAAAGAAATGTTTGGAATCTAGCAAACTCGAGTTCGATTTTCTCAAAAAAATTTATATTTCATTCGCTTCTTGTAATATTAGATCGATTGCGGTTTATCATCAAATATAATCAGAAAACATTGTATATCTTGCTAGGCTGTGCAGAGAGTTAGTCCAAGAAGTATTTCAGAATACAAATACAGAGATGCACATGTATTTTAACGGCAAACTACACAAACTAGGATGTTTTGTATTTTCTGTCACGGAATTTCCCCGAGATATTTCTGTAAACACGGCAAAATGTATTCCGGTGTACAGATAGTGATAAATAGCGAAATTAGTTTGTTCCCAAACGGTGGTAGTTGCGCAGGGATAGTTTGTGGCGAATGAAAGTTGAAATGTTTATGTTACTCTGTGGTATTTCATTCACCTTCCTTATAAAGACCTCGTCATCTATTCACAGCTACCATCTCGAATGCCGCTAAATGAACATTATCGCCCCAATGAATTACGTAGTTACTAGAGGCCAATGACCTCTTGCCATGCTCAATAAAAAGCGTCTGTCTGAAACGAACCCTGTTTTGCCGCCAGGGGACGTTTTGAACTATCGCCTTAAAGGCGAACGACCAGACCCGATAATCTGCACGGTTTTCGTCCTCTCGCGTCTTTGAGCGAGGGACGCGAAAGAATGGAAAGAGGTGACTAAGAAAGTCAGGAATGAGACCGCGATCGCCGTTAGGATGTTGGGGTGGTTCATTGTGTGAGCACGTAAATGGAAATAAGCCAGCAAAAAGGGTGCCCCCAGAATGGACATGCCACAATCTGTGCGCCAGAGGATTATAATATATTTTTTTCCCTTTATATACAAAAGGGGGAGATAGGGCGAAAATGCTGCATGGCTCGCAGCCTGACGAGGCCCTACCCCATGTGGCGGACAAGCAGCAGAAACATTTCAACAACACAAGCAAAAAGAAAAAAAATACTACTCCTTAATACATCAATAAACTACAAAAAAAACTTTGTTATCATTCTGTTTCTAATAACATATCACGTAGTGTATATTCTGAAGAGGTTTATTCCCAATTAGTACGGGGAGTAGTAACACACCAGTTCTCGCTATGCCTAGTTTCATACGTTGTCTGGTTTGTTCTCATCAAGCCCGACAGTACGGAAATAAAAAAGTTAATTTGTTTTACTGCCGCATTCTAGACTCCCATCAAATGATAGGTGTATAAATGATTAATTGTCACAACTTTATGCTTTCGAAAAAGCTGCTCAAAAGAATACCAAGAAGAAAACTTTTCTGTCATGCGAAATAATTTTTTCTGTATTAGAAGTAGTGTTGTTAAATTTTGTTCCGTTGTATTTCCCCCAACCGGGTGAAATACACGCAATGCGTGTAGATCAGAAAATAATACAAGAGCAACTTCACTCGCGAGGGAAATATAAAACGATTTTTAGATACTGTTCCTATCGCTTTGCAAACTTTTCGATGGATATACTAACGTGTTCAGTCCAAGAAAGTGAGTTATTGAAAATGACAGCAATAATTTTAACGGATTTCGAAATCTTTAAAGAAGTTAAATTCATTGTAAAAGTATGAAGTCAACGAGCTTTTACGATTCCGTAGCCTAAACAGTACGCATTTAGTTGTGTCTGTGTTTATTTTTAGTCTATTAACTTCCGTCCATAACTGTAGGTCTTAGAGAACAACTGCCGCCGTACTTTTGATCTGAGAAGTTGTTTGGCCTTTAATAAAAAGAGCTGTATCTTCCGCATATGAAATAAACCTAACGTTTGGTGCCCATTGTTTTATATCATTCATAAATATTATATACAAGAACGGCCGCAGTAAGGTCTTTTGGTTGCTGAACTATAATTAATTATGCTAACAAACTGCGTTCGATTTTCCAAATGTGGTTCGAAAAGTTTGAGTCCAGTTCCTTGGATACCATAGTGCTGTAACTTGTTTAGCAGTATGTTATGAGTAGGGTGACCATATTCCGCAAGGTAGAAAACGGGACATCATGGCGGCGGGGGGAGGGGGGGAGGGGAGGGGGGATTGTACTAAAGATTGACATTGGGAGAAAAAATGTAATGAAATAACTGCTGCTATATCAAAACGTCACCATATTGCACTACATTTTTCTCTCAGGGTAAATAACTCCCGCCTACGTTCACGCCGCTTCTCGGGGACAGTATGCGGCTGCTCATTACAAAGCTATTAACCCACTTGGCCCCACCGTACTCGCCTCTTCACTGCGTCCAGCCGGCAACCCAAGCTAACCCAAGCGTCCGGAAAGGGAGTCCCATACCATTTAGTTCAGCAAAATTTCGACGAGAACATTCGTCTTTTTTTTCAGTGTTGATTGTAAAAAAGAATAGCAAATATCGCCAAATGCATGACAAAAAAAAAAAACGCTTGCCAAAAAAAATGCTTGAGAAAAAAAAACACTTTCTGTGGCTTGAATCTGGGTCCGCTGCGTATGAAGCAGGCACCTTTCCTAAGCTACGCTGCTTTTTTTTTCTTTATTGCAAACTGAAAGTCGTTGTAACCATTTCCGGTTGAGGTGCACGGGCTCGTGCGTATAGCTTAACTCACATTTTAAAGTATCTACGGGTATTTTTGTGAAATATACTTGTAACGAGAACGCATAGTTTTGGTTTGCTTCAACTCGCTTGGTGCCGATTTAGAAACTATGCACACCTGTGAAAACGGGACATGATTCTTTATTGGGACAAAAAGACGGGACGGCAGAAGCGGACCTCAAAACGGGACTGTCCCGGCCAAAACGGGACGTCTGGTCACCCTAGTTATGAGTAATTCAGTCAAATGCCTTAGAAAAGTCAACATACACACCTAGAATAACCTCTTTATCTCGATAGATTTTAGTATTTCTTCTTTTTCCATTAGCAGCGCTGTTTAAGTTGAACGCTGCTTCCTAAAACCGTGTGCAGAGTCAGAGAGTATGTGTTGTTTTACTGGATAACAAGAAAGTCTGTGGTGCATTATGTTTTCGAAAGCTTTGGAGAAAGTTGATAATAAAAAAAACTGTCTATAATTTTTATATATGTTGTTATCGCCTCCTTTGAGTATAAGCACAATTTTCGCAACCCGCAAAAAGTTTGGAAAACAACCAGTTGAAAGGGACACGTTACATATACGTTTATGCAGGCGCAATTTTGTCAATAGCATAGTTGATTTTTGTTTTATGTCAAACCCACTAAATTCGCGACTCTTGCAATTTGTTTTTCATTCGTGAACAGGGCACAGAGCTCTCTTTCATCCGTCGGGAGTAAAAGAAAGACTTTTTATAATAACGTTTGATATAATATACACTCTAAAAAATGGCTGCGCATCTACTCACCCGCCAAACAATAAAAAAAAACAATCTGTGCGATCTACGATATCAGCTCAGCGAATGGTGAGGCGGAACATCCGTTTAGACCTAAAAATGAAGTCTCCACTGAGGCATTGTGTAACGCAAAGCGCCTACTTGTATTGCGTAATTCAACAGCGCAGAATGAAATTTGAGGTCTAAACAGATGTTCCGCCTCATCATTCGCTGAGCTGATTTCGTAGATGACAAAGATTGGCTCTATCAGTGTTTTGGGGGAAATTAAACTTGCAGCCATTCTTTAGAGTGTACAGGGATCAAGCTCATTTTCAAACACCGCAGCGTCATCCGCTCTGCCAACTAATTATCAAACGCATTCGACAGAGAACACCCAGAAAGGGTACCTTCTTCACGAGTTACTTTTTCTAAATTATGCTCCTTTGTATGTGAATTAATTTCGCTAATAATTATTTTCGAGAGTATTCCTGCTTCTTTATTGTATTATCTTATTTTTTGAACAGGTTTATGCAATAACTGGACTTCGCTCGTCTCTGTAGATTAACAGGAATATTTCGATATGTTCTTAAATTCTTTAAATCATCTGGGTTTCTTGTTTTCAAGAAATGCTGAAACAGACTTTTTTGCGTCTATTCTGTTCAAAATTGCTCTTGTCATTCAAGGCTTGCGAATTCTTTTACACTGTTTGACCGTGCTGTGAGGAAAACTCTCCTCAAACACATTTTGAAAAATATATAAAAAAGCTTTCATACGCGAAGTTCACGTTTGGTTGCAAATAGCTTGGTTCCAGTCAGTTACACTTAAAGACACTTTAAAGTTTTCTTGTGTAGTGTTTGTTGTGTCTTGAATTTGAAAACTACGCTGCGCTGAAAGTTTCTTAAGTTTATGAGGTTTGTTTTTGAACATAAATATCGGCAGATGATCACTGATATCTCTGCTAATAGCGTTAGCGGTGATGGGGGACGCATTGTGGTTGCTAACAAAAAACATCAATTGGGGTTGTGGGGATATTTATACAACGTGTAGTTGGTCAGCCATTTAAAGTTGCGACGAGTCACTCACTCACAACCACTAGCCTGGGGTTTTTAACGTGCACCACGCAGTAGTGATACACGACCGCAAGCCGGTACGATGCTCATCCAGATCGAAACCGGCGGGGGTGGGGCTCGAGCCCAGGATCCCTGGGTTCTGCAGCGCGAGCTTTCGCTCCACGCGCGTCGAGCTGGGTGTGCGCTTTAGCCCACTCGGCCACCGATCCCCCAAAACATCAATGAGTGTAGACGTTGTGCATGCAGTTCTTGTTGCTCCGGTTGCCATGATTTAAACCAGTGGTTCTCAACCATTGACATTTCGCGCACCCCTTGTGGATCGGCGAAAATGATGGAGGACCCGGCTCGTGGTGATGGGAAGGGAAGGGTATAGGTTAATTATGATAATTATTAAATAAGTGGATATTACTAAGGGCTGGAGCAAAGTACACTGCTCTCATTGGCATGCACACGAAAAAACTCACCCTAAAATTGGAACGTTTCTTCTCAATCGGATAAAATACAACTTTTATTGCCGGGTTTGACTGACGAGGCAGGGCTTTGCGGACCCCTACAATGCCTTCGCGGACCCCAAAGGGTCCGCGGACCCCCATCTGAGAACCACTGATTTAAACCATTAACGGCAATGACTGCATCAAGTGCTTGTTTTTAAGTTGTATTTTGAAGCATGTTAATATTGAAGTCTTCGCCAAGAAAAAGAATATGCTTGTTTTCTACTACAGAACTTATTAAGCCGTCGAAAAAGTTTATAAAATTCGCCACGACTCCAAATGGTGGACGATATACCACAGCAAGTAGATATCTGCCACATCGCAGACACAGAAACTCAAAATCACCTTTAACTTGAGTAAATTCCGATACAAGTTCGCATGTGTAGTCATCTTGTACAAGTAATGACACGCCATCATCTCTTTTGCTACCACGACGAAGTGAGTAATGCTGATATCCCGGCAAAGCAAAAATGCAAGATTCATCGATATATCAAGTTTCCGAAAACGTAATACCCAAGAGAAGAAAAAAAAAATGAACGACGTTTACAAATCTCTGTAACGCAAAATTAGAGCGCAGCTCTTGAGGAGGAGGAGGGGAGGGTACGGAGGGGAGGGTATGCCCCTCCTCGTTCCCCGTACAATTCAGATTGGTGTTGATGTCCCGTGACGTGTATTTTCCCGCTAAATCTAGTGGAGAAACTGAATTTCTTGATGGGTGACGTCCCACAAAGTCATGTGACGTCGTTTTCCCACCAAAATTAGGTAGGAAAACATGAATTGGGGTTGTGGTCACCTGGCGTCAAATTTCCCGCTAAATCTAGCGGAGAAATTTAATTTGTTCATAGGCTGATGTGACCGAGTCATGTGACGTCAGTTTCCCTGCTAAATTTAGCGGGAAAATATGGCATAGCGTAACATTAGCACCAATTCAGTTTCCCCGCTAAATTTAGCGGGGAAACTGGAATTGGTGTTGAGGTCACGTCACGTCAGTGTTCCCTCTAAATGCAGCTGAATAAACTAAATTTGCTCCATGGGTGACGTGACACGAAGTCCTGTGACGTCGTTTTGCTCGCTAAAGTTTTGCGGGAAAACTGAATTGGTGTTGATACCATGGGCCGTCAATTTTCCCGCTAAATTTATCGGAGAAACTGAATTCGTTCATGGTTGACGTGACACAACGTCATGTGACGTCGTTTTCTCCGCTACATTTAGCGAGAAAATTGACGTCAAGTGACCTCAACACCAATTTAATTTCCCGCGAAATTTAGCGGGGCGGTTACGACGACGCCGACGCCGCGAAACCCGGAAAGGGGCGCCTAAGAGCCGCGCTCTAAAACAGAGACGTAGCGATCAAACAGAAGATGCACACTGTGATCTCTTTCTTTGCCTGACCGAACAATCAAGTGAAAGAAAAAAATAAACAAACGGGCTGTTTCGATGCAATGTAGCATGAAAAGTCAAGCGGAGTGATAGCAAATTGGGGCTGAGACCGAAGGCGTCCAGTTATTGAAGTCTATATATCCTTCAAGCAGCTTATATGAAGATGGGCAACGTGGTCTTCGTTTTTGATAGGATTCGCTTCAATCAAACTGTTGTGTGTATGTTTATACAGGCTGAAGTTAGTCTGCCTCAGTGGACGTCTGGTGTCTCAGCTGTAGATGCGCAATTTAGCCAAAGCGATAGAACCGCTAACCTTGGGTCTTTAACGTGCACCACGCAGTAGTGATACACGACCGCACGCCGGTACGATGCTCATCCAGATCGAAACGGGCAGGGGTGAGGCTCGAACCCAGGATCTCTGGGTTCTGCAGCGCGAGCTTCGCTCCACGCCTGTCGAGCTGGGTGTGCGCTTTAGCCCACTCGACCACCAACTTTTTTATTTTATTTTTTTGCTAGACATTATTCGTTCACAAAAAATACACTTTCAATGATACTTATATAAAAGGCCTAACTTAATTATAGTTGACGCAGACTGATTACATGATGTTAAAGTGACCAGTTCGTCCAGGATTGGCAACCAATCAGGCCATAGGCGGAAAGTTCTCAATTTCCCGGGGGGGGCTGGGGCCCGACAAGCCCGCCTTAATCCCCCCCCCCCGCCACACACACATACAAACACGGGCATGGTGGCGGGGGGCCGAAGGCGTGGGTATAATAAAACCCTTGGTGAAAACAGCAACAACGGACGGTGTATTTTTTGACGTTTCGGCCGGAGTCCGGCCGAAAAGTCGAAATTCGCGAAAATCAGGGGGTCGCGAAAATAAACGGTTTTACAGTATAAGTCTAATTTGGCCCAGAGGGCTGCGCAGCGGTCGCTTTGCACGCGGCTCCCGGTGGAAAGGAGTGAGGGGCTGGGACATCCACCAAACCGACTGAACCCCGCCCCTTAGCGATTTTGGGTGACAATTAAGTGCGGCCTGTTGAACACTTCTGCAAAAAAATATGTTTTATTCATCTTTGGTCGAGAAAATAGACATTAAACAGCCTAACCAACACACCATTGCTTTGGGTGTATGGGGGAGCTCTTGTTTCTTCAACAGTGAAGGTCTCACTACACATAGGTAAAATACAGATCATGGAACATTTTTCGGAGAAAGATTAAAGTCACAAAATGACATATCACATAGATACACAAATTGCAGAATATATCACAATGTCTTATCACAATTTATGGGTCATCCTTTTACATTGCACGACGGCGTAATTTATGACTAGAATTAATAATATAAAATAAAGCAATACACCGGCATACTTTGACTACCTGCAAAAGTTTTGCATTAACGTATCAGCATAAAGCAAAGAAAACTTAACACGCCAAAAGGACAAATATCAATATTGAAACTCGATACGGAATACAACTGCCGGGTCCGTCGGCAGCCCTCTAAGGTTCAGGAACTCCCGCAGTGAGGTGAGAAGGGTGCAATCCAAGGCGGATACAGGTCGTAGTGCCTGTATTTCTTGCTTTCTGTCGGCTTTTGTCCCTTTCTATTCTAGAACGCTTCTATTCACAGCTACATTCGCTGATACCGATAAGGACTCATTATCTCCCCCAGTGAACCTTCATACGTGCCGGCGGCCGACGAGTGCTTTACAAAGGGTCTCTTCCCAAAACGTCTCCCCTTTTTGCCTCGTGTCCCGTTTTGAACACTTAGTTATTTGCTTTTCAGTTGGTGTTCCCTTATCATCTATTTCTAAACAATAAAAGCCTGCTGTCCTTTGAAAGAAAACTGGCTGCTGTAAAAAGGAGAGGGGACAGCAAAGTAGAAAACGACTCCCATTTGCTTTGACTGCACCAAAGCCGGAGGGCGATCTCCCGGTTTCTCCGAGCGAATGGGGTGATTCCTAGCGACAAGTTTTTTTGTTTTTTTTGTGCAAACTCGTCAGCTCATTTCCGACAATATATGGAACGAGATACATAAGCCTGGCAGATTATCGCGATATAATCGATACATCGTAAAAGTATTTCACTACTGAGATGCAAATACATTTTTCAAATGTATCTCGATACAGAAATACAGATACTCGAAAGTATCTCTAAGATACTATCGCGATACTTTTGTATCGCGATACTGCCCAGCCCTGCTACAGTGTACGATGTAGCTCGTGGCGTCTCGTGCTCAGCTCGCGCAGGCCCACAGCGGGGTTGCCGCGCGTGCAAAACGACTAAAGTTCCCGCTATGCATTGCGGCAGCGGCGGCGTAGCTAAACTGACTGGTGAGATCGGTCTCGACTTTCGTTAAGCTACTGGCATGAGCCGCTGGACAGCCTCTGACAACCGGCGATATTCGCATTCAGCCAAGATGTCATGACAAGATTATCGCGTTGTGCCGAGAACATCAAGAGAAACCTTTGTGAACGGTTGTTTAAAACGCTTGAATTCTTTTTTTCGCTTGAAAGAGACGTCCCAAACGTGTGTAATCCCCTGGAGAACGTAGCATAAGCATGCTTACGGCATGATACTTAAACAAATGTCTGCTTTTGTGACCCTATAATTTAGCTGTCATTGCAGTTGTGATCAGTGAATTCCGGGGTTCAAGCGCACTGACCATGATGAATTGTTTCAACGTTTGGGAAAACAAAATGGGGCTTACAAAACGTATTATGTCGTCTACTTCCGTAGGCTGCAGGTCCGCTAGAGGTGCCACTTCCGTCATTCGCGACTACTTCCAATGGCTTTCGAAGGAATTTCCATCACTAGCCTTTATCGTATTTGCTAATACTACGTAGGGTCTTCGAACAGGACTGCGCGAATAGTTAGAACAATTTATCCACTGGGTGCCAGCTATCGATATGTGCGGGCACCTGGGCGCACAGATGAGATTAATTAGGTGCACCCAGGGCCAGGGTTCCGGAGGCGATGGTACTTGCTTTTCCGAAGAGCTCGGGCGGAAGGGGGGGGGAGCCCGGCACCGCCGGGGGGGCTCTGCCCCCCCCCGGGAAAGTTCGGGGGGGGGCTCGGGCCCCCGAGCCCCCCCGTAGTCGGCGCCTATGAATCAGGCCCATCTCCCAAAACCTTATACACTTCTCTAATCTGACTAATGCTCCGAGTAAAATAGTAACACACTGGTCGAGCATCTACATCAGCACGCCGCACTGCCTTGCGGCTCTTCCAAATACTGTGTAAGCCAATAACCATAAGTAAATCATTTGGTACAAAGTCGGTTGGGGCAGCAGGAAGGTATCCCGTATATGCGCTTTAAGGAGTTTCATTTTTAGAGTTTGCTCCAACACATCCCAGTAGAACACCGCGTCCCAACAATCTAAAAACACATGCTCTATCGACTCGGGTCTTTTGCACAAGCTACGATTCACAGTCCAGGGAACAAATATGCCCTTTTCGTCCAGCCATGTTTTAACCTAAAATGTTCCGTTCTTGCTTTACCTGGGAAGACACGAAGAACGGCTGCGGCTTCCGCCTCGTCCCCTCTTGCTCGTCACTACCAACCTGGGACTCTCAGTCTGCTGGAGCGACTGGTCGGTTCCATCCTCCGGGTCGCTGAGCCGCCGCTTGACCGCCTCAGTTGCGAAGTCCATTGCTGCACCATCTCCGGCGTCCAGTGCATCAGTCGCGTCTTTTGCAGCCGGTGTTGTCTCACGGGCGGTCTTCGCATGAGGCTCATTTTCCCCAACAGTGCTTTTCTGCTGTCAATGCTATGACGGAGACCTGGCCTTCTGGCATCTCTAACGGCGCGCGTTGCTGCTCACTGGAACTCTGAGGGTCTTGCGAAGAAACCCTCGCGGTTGGAGTCGCCGCCGCCTCGGCCTCTTCCTCATTCATTACGAGGTTTTTGTCCTGGCTGTCTGTCGTGTCCGCTCGTGTGTACCAGCACCAGAGACGGAACGAGAAAGACGACGACGACTCGTGCACGTGCGATCCTTGGGACGATCGGGCACCATCCACCTCGAACGTTTTCTTGTGAAGCATTTCTTGATGTAACCCGATGTAAATGAGCATGTACAGTCATTATTTCAACTAGTAAACATTGGCGACGAGTAGTGGTAGCAAAACGGAAGTAAGGCATGGCTACAGGAGGAGTGCACGGCGTCATTGAGCCCTTCTCGGGCAAAAACTGGGCATCCTGGATCCAGCGTCTCAAGTTTTACTTCGAGGCAAACGACATCAAGCTTGAAAAGAAGAGGCGAGCGCTCCTTCTCACGCTATGTGGCCCCGACACTTTCGATGCAGCGTGCGCGTTGGTCGCGCCGAAGACCCCTGCTGAAGTCAGCTTTGATGACTTGGTGTCTCTGCTCCAGCAGCACTTCGACCCAACACCTTCGGAGCTCTACAGCAGGTACGTCTTCCAACAACGAAATCAACTGCCTAACGAGTCGATCAGCAACTACGTCGCAACTCTCAAAAGATTGTCCGCGGACTGTAACTTTGGAGTACTGCCGACTACGAATGCCGCATCGACGTCGTCGCAAGAAGGGACCACAACTTCCGTTCTCTCCACGAACCCTTCCATGCTGCAACTAGACATTATGCTTCGGGACAGGTTTGTCTGTGGCGTCCGGAATGAACGCCTGCAACAGCGGCTGTTCACCGAGAAAGACCTGACTTTTCAACGAGCCTGGGACATCGCCCTGGCAACGGAAAGTGCGGCCAAGCAGCAGGAATCGATCAAAGGAATGTCCAACCCGCCGGAGATTAACAAAGCGTCCACCAGCGCAGTCTCGGGAAAGACATCTTACAAGGCAGCAAAAGTGGAACAACGCTGTTGGCGCTGTGATGAACATCACAGCCCGAAAACATGCAGGTTTGCGACAGCCACGTGCCACTACTGCCACAAACAAGGCCACATCGAAAAAGCATGCATTCAAAAGAAGAAAACTTCCAAGAAAGGACTCCAACGTAACAACCACGTGGACACAGCACGAGCGACTCCACGAGTGAACCATTCTGAGCAACAGATGTCAACTCTGTATGACCTACACTCAGTAGCCAGTGAGGCCATCGCTCCCAAGTTCACAGTGATGGTTCACGTGAACAACAAACCAATGACATTTGAAGTGGACTCAGGTGCCGCTTGTACAATGATCAGCATCGACACTTTTCGGGCAACCTGGCCAAGCAGCTCACCGGAGTTGAAACAAGGTGACATTCACCTCACTACTTGGTCCGGCCAGGCACTGCGAGTCTCCGGTACAACAACGGTGGCTGTTCGCCACAAAGACAAGACGTACCAGCTACCCCTACTTGTGGTTCAAGGCTCTGGATGCAGCTTGCTTGGACGCAACTGGTTCGGAACGCTGGGCATCACGGTCAGTGGCATCCACCTGACAGGAGGATGTTCCGATATTACACAACTCCTCCAAGATTTTGATTCGGTTTTTTCCGAAGATATCACGGGCCATGCCGGAGCACTGGTGCACCTGGAGTTGACAGAGGAAGCGAGGCCCAAGTTCCTCAAGGCACGGCCTGTTCCGTTTGCCCTCCGTTCGAAAGTCGAAGCGGAAATTGACCGACTTCAGGAGCAAGGAATTTTGGAGCCAACACAACACTCTGACTGGGCTACTCCGTTGGTATTGGTGCGCAAAAGGACGGGAGCCTTCGACTTTGCGGCGACTATCGGAGCACCGTGAATG
Source organism: Ixodes ricinus (assembly GCA_037355805.1). NCBI lineage: Eukaryota > Metazoa > Arthropoda > Arachnida > Ixodida > Ixodidae > Ixodes > Ixodes ricinus. The sequence goes on along the minus strand of JAZHYW010034026.1, from coordinate 18,282 downwards.
AAGCCACAAAGAAGGCATCTTACCCACTACCTACAACAGAGGACGTCCTGAGCACTCTGCGAGGTGCGACAACTTTCAGCACACTGGACCTTGCGCAGGCGTACCAGCAACTCCACGTGACTTCAGCTACATCAGAAGTTCTCACCGTAAACACATTGAAAGGGCTTTACAATGTAAAAAGACTTCCCTTCGGTGTAGCTGCAGCCCCAGCCATTTTCCAGAGCGCATCAAGGAACCCCAGGTCCCCGGCGACATTCTAATGTTCGAAGCATTGCCACAACCACCCCTGACAGCAGACGTTATAGCGAAAATAGCACAGGAAGATGCCATACTCTCAAAGCTCTACACAGCGATACAAGGAAGGTACGGTGCAGCAGCTAAAAGGCGATGACTACAAACCTTACCGCAGAAGAGCCACGGAACTGGCTATTCATCGCGGTTGCATAACCTGTGGAACAAGGGTTGTCATTCCTGCAGCTGCACGGGAGCAAGCCATGAGCCTGGTTCACGCAGGACATCGAGAGTAATAGGTATGAAGACTTGCGCTCGGAGTTACTTGTGATGGCCAGGATTGGATGAAGACATTCAAACAACCGTTGGATCTTGTGATCCATGCCAACGTACACAGAGAAACCCAGCAAAGGCCCACATTCCGCCGTGGCCTCAACCGTCCACACCGTGGCACACACTGCATGTGGATTTTGCAGGTCCCGTGGAGGGACGCACTTTCTTGGTGGTGGTGGATGCCTTCACCAAATGGCTGTAGGTACGTCAAGTAAGCCATCCTACGTCGGCGGCTGTCATCGATGTGCTGCGATGCCTGTTTGCGACGTTTGGAATTCCACACAAAGTAGTGTCGGACAACGGCACAGCTTTCGTCTCTGCTGAGATTGCGACGTTCTACAAGAACACTGGGGTTCAGCATGTCACGTCTGCCCCGTACCACCCTGCCACTAATGGGCAGGCAGAACGCTACGTGGGCGAACTGAAGAAGGCACTAGCACGGGAACCATCTGGATCGGTGAACCTACGGCTGTCGAGGTTCTTATTCCGTCAGCACTGTACGGTCCACCACACGACGAACATGACCCCGGCTAAGGCAATGTTCGGGAGGGAATTACCGACTCTTCTAGACCATGTTGTACCCACCAAAGCTACACCAGTGGCAACGGAGAAGTTACCTAGAAACCGCCAGCTGCAGGTGGGAGGACATGTCATGATCCGACAGTTCCTGAAAAACCTGAATGGATTGCAGGCACATTGGTCAGGAAACTCGGTCCACGCTCATGGCTGGTGCAGTGCGGAGAAGAGACAGTTCGCCGACACTTGAACCACATTCGGAAGTGTAACCACGAGCGCGAAAGTAACGACTCGAAGTCATCTGTTGAAGAACCTGTGCTGCGCAAATCGACAAGGACGAAACGTCCGCCTGCCAGGTACAGGAACTCCTCATAGGGGGAAGAGGTGTCGTGTCCGCTCGTGTGTACCAGCACCAGAGACGGAACGAGAAAGACGACGACGACTGCGTGCACGTGCGATCCTTGGGACGATCGGGCACCATCCACCTCGAACGTTTTCTTGTGAAGCATTTCTTGATGTAACCCGATGTAAATGAGCATGTACAGTCATTATTTCAACTAGCAAACACTGTCGGTGATATTGGCTGGCAGCAGCTCGAGCGTATGACCGTACGAAATCCGAGCCCTCATGCCCCAAGGCTCGAGACACCTCGCACTGCGGCTCTCTACAGTCGCGCCGTATGTTCCCCGTGCGTCGACCGCGGAGGCACACCGGTGCACACAGAACCTTGCCATCACGTCACTACGTCATACATGCGTCACCTCTGAATGGTCTTATTTTTTGTGTGGTGCAGCAGACAGAAATCTCACACAAACCATACCAGCTCGCAGCACGTGAAGTCAAATGTAGCGCTGCAGAAGCCCGGGGTCCTCGCGTCAAGCCCCTCCACGGTCTCCTTAGATGCGGGTTGTGTGGATATTTAGACAGCGTGTAGGTTGTGCAGCCATTTCAAAGTTGCGACGAGTCAGTCGCTGTAGATGAGAAATTTAGCCAGTGCAGTACAACCGCTAAACTGGAGTATTTAACGTGCACCACGCAGTAGTATACACGACCGCACGCCGGTGCGATGCTCATCCAGATCGAAACGTGCAGGGGTGTGGATTGAACACAGGATCCCTGGGTTCTGCAGCGCGAGCTTTAGCTCCACGTGCTCCGAGCTGCTTGATATCTGGATGAGCATCGTACCGGCGTGCGGTCGTGTATGCCTACTGCATGGTGCTCGTCAAAGACCCCAGGCTAGCGGTTGTACCGTTCTCGCTAAATCGCTTATTCACAGCTGAGAAACAATTCACCCGTTGAGGCATACTAACTTCGAACGATAAGAACATACGCACATCATTTATTTTTTTAACACGGACCATTTCTTGACGATACGGCTTAACTGACCTCGGCGATGTTAAAGGCCCCTGAAGACAAAAAAAAATTTTTTTTAAACAGTCTGGTTGGGACACGCGTGTCAAAAAATAAATTTTACGCGAAAAAAAAATTTTTTAGAGCAATATTGACTGCGCCAGACGCAATTTATTCGGTAGTCACCTCCTTTCCACTTTTTCTCTCTCTCGGCATTTCGGGCGCGTAGAGGAGAGGTACTCCCCGCCGTCCCCGCCCCTTCGAAGTGGATCGGCTTGGCTGCTTGGCTGGCTTGGCTGCGCCACGTACGAGAGCCATTTGCTACTTCCTGTGTCTGCCGATCGCACTTCGTACCGCGCACGTACCGTGGTGCCGTGGTCGTACACGCTCTTCATAGTCGTCGCGATGGACCCCGACCTGAAGCGTCGGATGCTTCAACGCTGCCAGGAGCTGGGCCTTCGCCCGTACGAGGACACACCTCGCCAGCCGGAAGGCGTCCGCTCCGATCGCCGCGAGACAACCGCTCGCGAAGAATCTGCCGCGGAAGGCGGCGAAGCGGGTGCCTCGACGAGTTCGTCCGAGCCGCACGACCCTTCAAGCCGCCGCGAGGACACACAGTGGTAACTGATTTTTTTTATTAAACGTTGAGTGCGGTGCCTTCACTAATCAGCCACCAACTGGCCCTTTGGGTACTGTATCTGGCGAGGGTGGAGATAAATGTTATGCTTTTATTGACTGGCACGATATTGTATGCTCCAAGGTGCAGTTGCGGCCGCTGCGTTGTGATGCCCACGACGCGAGAGTGCCTGTGCTGTCAAGAGGTCAGCCAGGTCACCGCCAAGGCAGGCAACAAGTGCATCACGCGCCACAAGGACTTTTTTGGTGCCATCTTGAACCCCGTCGTGCTCCAGATTGCTTATGGCATGAGGGCAATGGAGCTGCACGACGGGGAACTCCTCAGGCAGAGAACGGCCCACAAGTAAGGTTGAATATGCAGAATGTAGGCCTGCATGAATATGTTTTTATCTGCACGTTCGGCCTAGTCTAATCTGCTGGTTGATATTCAGTTAACTTCTTCCCGAGATCGCGCAATTTTGTGACAATTTTACGCATGCATACTTCTCTTCCTTCCAACAGGAAATACAGGTATGTGGCATACCGCCAGTTCTCCAGATGGATATGGCAGCGGCTTGGCAAAGGCAACAGGAAAATCCTGCCCTCCTGTGTCATCCAAGCCATCCGAACTGCCTATCCGTCTGAAGTATATCGGGGGTTTGCGTATCCCGTTCTGTAAACCTCCATTGTAATTTTCGCTAAGGCTAGCCACACTTAATTTTTAAATTTTTACTGCACTAGCAACAATCAAGCTCCCACGAAGGTTTGCCTCCCCACTAAGCACGATTCGTAGTCCGCGTTTCCCCCTCCACTAAGCCCGCAACGAACAAGCTGTTACTGCACCTGCACGCCATCGGTGTCTTCCACTGGACTTGTACTCTAGTCATGTTACTGTACACCCGCCGGCAATATGAAGGTGAACACCTTACCTGGTTTCTTGCCTGTTTTACGGCTCCCTAAATCTATATTAACTCTCAACGTCTCAAATGGTACGTGGCTTGGGGGTCTAAACTTTGTGTTCTAGCCCTCTTCTGGAACAGAGCTTGTTCCAAAACTTGCAGAAGCGTCAAAAACAAGAAGAGGGCTGTTCACCTTCATATTGCTCACGGGTGTACCTGCAGAGTGAACTGGTATTTTACGAGTGCATAGTTAGTACTCGGAAGTCACTACTAAATTTTTTTCCGAGAGGCGGAGATCTTTGGAAGTCTGCGCCCACCTGCAACAGGAATACACTGTTGCTGTGCTGAGGCCTATACAAATAAAAGAAGTTGCAAGCTGATCATTTTGTGACATATTCTTTATTATCAAAATGAAAATGTTTTACATATATGTTGGGGAAGGGATGTTTAGTATATAAAAAGAGAGGTTGTTATAGTAAAGCCTCAGAATATTGGCCTCTGCATTGTAAGCTCCATTGCATAGTGGTCTATTGTTTCATCACTGGCACTGGAAGGGTTGTTTTTGGGGAGGGGATGTTGGGGATGTGAGAACATGCATAGTATAGCCACTCAAACTCTTTAGAGACAAAACAAGGGCAAGCACAAAAACATGCAATTAATCGGTCACAGCTTATGTGCATGAAAGAAAGGTGATCGTAGAGAGAGCCCTCTTGTGAAATGGAGGTCTGCCTGTGACATAAAAAAGACACACACAGGCAGCAAACAGGCACTTACCTGTGCTGTAAAGAAATCAACAATTTAACAATTAATTAGAATAAACGTGACTAGACAGAAAGCGAGGCAACATTGCAACGCCGAAGAGACTGGCCGCCTCTGAGCTCCAAGGGAACGTTCAGGTTCTGAGCGTGCACCTGCAGCTTGCAGGGATAAAAAATATGCTTCGTTATCTTCCCTACCTCGTGGCCAGTGACTAAGGGCTGGCAGCAGGGAGAAGAGCCTTCTTGTGAACGTGAGGTCTGCCTGTGACATAAAAAAGACACACACGGGCAGCAAACAAGCACTTACCTCTGCTGTAAAGAAAGCAACAATGTAACAATTAATTAGAATAAACGTGACTAGACAGAAAGCGAGGCAACATTGCAACGCCGAAGAGACTGGCCGCCTCTGAGCTCCAAGGGAACGTTCAGGTTCTGAGCGTGCACCTGCAGCTTGCAGGGATAAAAAATATGCTTCGTTATCTTCCCTACCTCGTTGCCAGTGACTAAGGGCTGGCAGCGGGGAGAAGAGCCCTCTTGTGAACTTGAGGTCTGCCTGCGACATAAAAAAGACACACACGGGCAGCAAACAAGCACTTACCTCTGCTGTAAAGAAAGCAACAATGTAACAATTAATTAGAATAAACGTGACTAGACAGAAAGCGAGGCAACATTGCAACGCCGAAGAGACTGGCCGCCTCTGAGCTCCAAGGGAACGTTCAGGTTCTGAGCGTGCACCTGCAGCTTGCAGGGATAAAAAATATGCTTCGTTATCTTCCCTACCTCGTTGCCAGTGACTAAGGGCTGGCAGCGGGGAGAAGAGCCCTCTTGTGAACTTGAGGTCTGCCTGTGACATAAAAAAGACACACACGGGCAGCAAACAAGCACTTACCTCTGCTGTAAAGAAAGCAACAATGTAACAATTAATTAGAATAAACGTGACTAGACAGAAAGCGAGGCAACATTGCAACGCCGAAGAGACTGGCCGCCTCTGAGCTCCAAGGGAACGTTCAGGTTCTGAGCGTGCACCTGCAGCTTGCAGGGATAAAAAATATGCTTCGTTATCTTCCCTACCTCGTTGCCAGTGACTAAGGGCTGGCAGCGGGGAGAAGAGCCCTCTTGTGAACTTGAGGTCTGCCTGCGACATAAAAAAGACACACACGGGCAGCAAACAAGCACTTACCTCTGCTGTAAAGAAAGCAACAATGTAACAATTAATTAGAATAAACGTGACTAGACAGAAAGCGAGGCAACATTGCAACGCCGAAGAGACTGGCCGCCTCTGAGCTCCAAGGGAACGTTCAGGTTCTGAGCGTGCACCTGCAGCTTGCAGGGATAAAAAATATGCTTCGTTATCTTCCCTACCTCGTTGCCAGTGACTAAGGGCTGGCAGCGGGGAGAAGAGCCCTCTTGTGAACTTGAGGTCTGCCTGCGACATAAAAAAGACACACACGGGCAGCAAACAAGCACTTACCTCTGCTGTAAAGAAAGCAACAATGTAACAATTAATTAGAATAAACGTGACTAGACAGAAAGCGAGGCAACATTGCAACGCCGAAGAGACTGGCCGCCTCTGAGCTCCAAGGGAACGTTCAGGTTCTGAGCGTGCACCTGCAGCTTGCAGGGATAAAAAATATGCTTCGTTATCTTCCCTACCTCGTTGCCAGTGACTAAGGGCTGGCAGCGGGGAGAAGAGCCCTCTTGTGAACTTGAGGTCTGCCTGCGACATAAAAAAGACACACACGGGCAGCAAACAAGCACTTACCTCTGCTGTAAAGAAAGCAACAATGTAACAATTAATTAGAATAAACGTGACTAGACAGAAAGCGAGGCAACATTGCAACGCCGAAGAGACTGGCCGCCTCTGAGCTCCAAGGGAACGTTCAGGTTCTGAGCGTGCACCTGCAGCTTGCAGGGATAAAAAATATGCTTCGTTATCTTCCCTACCTCGTTGCCAGTGACTAAGGGCTGGCAGCGGGGAGAAGAGCCCTCTTGTGAACTTGAGGTCTGCCTGTGACATAAAAAAGACACACACGGGCAGCAAACAAGCACTTACCTCTGCTGTAAAGAAAGCAACAATGTAACAATTAATTAGAATAAACGTGACTAGACAGAAAGCGAGGCAACATTGCAACGCCGAAGAGACTGGCCGCCTCTGAGCTCCAAGGGAACGTTCAGGTTCTGAGCGTGCACCTGCAGCTTGCAGGGATAAAAAATATGCTTCGTTATCTTCCCTACCTCGTTGCCAGTGACTAAGGGCTGGCAGCGGGGAGAAGAGCCCTCTTGTGAACTTGAGGTCTGCCTGTGACATAAAAAAGACACACACGGGCAGCAAACAAGCACTTACCTCTGCTGTAAAGAAAGCAACAATGTAACAATTAATTAGAATAAACGTGACTAGACAGAAAGCGAGGCAACATTGCAACGCCGAAGAGACTGGCCGCCTCTGAGCTCCAAGGGAACGTTCAGGTTCTGAGCGTGCACCTGCAGCTTGCAGGGATAAAAAATATGCTTCGTTATCTTCCCTACCTCGTTGCCAGTGACTAAGGGCTGGCAGCGGGGAGAAGAGCCCTCTTGTGAACTTGAGGTCTGCCTGCGACATAAAAAAGACACACACGGGCAGCAAACAAGCACTTACCTCTGCTGTAAAGAAAGCAACAATGTAACAATTAATTAGAATAAACGTGACTAGACAGAAAGCGAGGCAACATTGCAACGCCGAAGAGACTGGCCGCCTCTGAGCTCCAAGGGAACGTTCAGGTTCTGAGCGTGCACCTGCAGCTTGCAGGGATAAAAAATATGCTTCGTTATCTTCCCTACCTCGTTGCCAGTGACTAAGGGCTGGCAGCGGGGAGAAGAGCCCTCTTGTGAACTTGAGGTCTGCCTGCGACATAAAAAAGACACACACGGGCAGCAAACAAGCACTTACCTCTGCTGTAAAGAAAGCAACAATGTAACAATTAATTAGAATAAACGTGACTAGACAGAAAGCGAGGCAACATTGCAACGCCGAAGAGACTGGCCGCCTCTGAGCTCCAAGGGAACGTTCAGGTTCTGAGCGTGCACCTGCAGCTTGCAGGGATAAAAAATATGCTTCGTTATCTTCCCTACCTCGTTGCCAGTGACTAAGGGCTGGCAGCGGGGAGAAGAGCCCTCTTGTGAACTTGAGGTCTGCCTGCGACATAAAAAAGACACACACGGGCAGCAAACAAGCACTTACCTCTGCTGTAAAGAAAGCAACAATGTAACAATTAATTAGAATAAACGTGACTAGACAGAAAGCGAGGCAACATTGCAACGCCGAAGAGACTGGCCGCCTCTGAGCTCCAAGGGAACGTTCAGGTTCTGAGCGTGCACCTGCAGCTTGCAGGGATAAAAAATATGCTTCGTTATCTTCCCTACCTCGTGGCCAGTGACTAAGGGCTGGCAGCGGGGAGAAGAGCCCTCTTGTGAACTTGAGGTCTGCCTGCGACATAAAAAAGACACACACGGGCAGCAAACAAGCACTTACCTCTGCTGTAAAGAAAGCAACAATGTAACAATTAATTAGAATAAACGTGACTAGACAGAAAGCGAGGCAACATTGCAACGCCGAAGAGACTGGCCGCCTCTGAGCTCCAAGGGAACGTTCAGGTTCTGAGCGTGCACCTGCAGCTTGCAGGGATAAAAAATATGCTTCGTTATCTTCCCTACCTCGTTGCCAGTGACTAAGGGCTGGCAGCGGGGAGAAGAGCCCTCTTGTGAACTTGAGGTCTGCCTGCGACATAAAAAAGACACACACGGGCAGCAAACAAGCACTTACCTCTGCTGTAAAGAAAGCAACAATGTAACAATTAATTAGAATAAACGTGACTAGACAGAAAGCGAGGCAACATTGCAACGCCGAAGAGACTGGCCGCCTGAAGTGTAGTCGCAACCTGGGCACCTGAAAAGAGAATGCCGGCACAAAAGAGAACATTTCCTGCTCCTTTGCCCCCCAGCATCGGTTGGCTCCTCCACTTTTTCGTGTGCTTGTTCGCACAGGTGCTGGTCACTGTCAGCAGACTGCCTTTGACTACAGTGGTGTTGCGGCAAAGGGCAAGACACGTGTGGCACACCCGGAAGAGTTCCAGGAGCTGCCCCTCAAAAACAATGTACTTGCCCTCTTTCTGGGGTGGCACCTCTTCACGGTCCTGTTGATCACTAGAAATGTAAATTCAACTTTAATACACACCTGAATTTTCCTAAAAATATTACCTCAGGAAGCTTTCATTTGCAGAGAGCACGTAGGAGCTGTCGGGCTCACCAGGTGCATCGGACTCGTCCTCCGTGTCATCGTCTTCAATGTAAGGATATTTGAAGTGATTAGGCGCTGGCATAGCATTAGTATGGGAAACACTGCTGAGACAGTGGTCTTCTGACAGTTTTTTTTTTCAAATGCTAAATTTGTGCCCAGCTATCATCTCAGACCAGTCACACCAGCAAAGTAATCTGGATGCTTAGCCTTCTTTACACAGATTTGTGTATAAACACCTCCGGTGGAGTAGCCCCTTCTCGCCATGTACGCGTCGTGCGGAACTCCTCACCCAGGCCCACGTCGCTTCCAGCTTGAAAACAGAGGTCTGAGCCCTCTTCCATGTCGAAACTCGTTTCACTGTCCAGGTCACCGGAGTCATCTGACATGTCCTCCAGCCCATCGTTGTTCTCTGCATACAAAGGCATATTCGGCTCATCGCCAGAACTTACCTGCCCTGCACTTTGGTCGTCCTCAGATGGTTTAGGTGTGGAGCTGCGACGGTTAGCGACTTCACTGGTGGGCTCGTCCAGGGCTCTGAAGCCGGGGGTTGTGCTGGGGATTGGCGATGGCAGCCGAGCTTGCAGAGCACTGGCAGGTTGAAGATCTGAGGTCGACTCCACTAGACTGGACGCTGCTTGTCGGGACCCTGCATCTGGTTGCGGTGCGAGCGCACCAGCATTGCGCCCTTGGTCGACCCATGCAGCTAGAGATGCAATACATAACCCAAGCTTAGTATGAAGTCTACAGAAAATGCTGTCGACATGCAGATGCATTGCCAAAATAATTAAGTTAATTAAATACTCTGTCATACTCACACACTGGCGTCACAGGATCTACGGTGCCCGTTCCTGTAGCGCCTGTCGTGCCGGGGACTGGCAGCAGCAGCCGGGCCTTGGTAGCTGCGGCGGGTTCGACTGGTCTGGGCGCTCCTGGAGACCCTGCATCTGGTTGCGGTGCGAGCACACCGGCGTTGCACCCTTGGTCGACCCATGCAGCTAGAGATGCAATACATAACCCAAGCTTAGTATGAAGTCTACAGAAAATGCTGTCGACATGCAGATGCATTGCCAAAATAATTAAGTTCATTAAATACTCTGTCATACTCACACACTGGCGTCACAGGATCTACGGTGCCCGTTCCTGTAGTGTCCGTCTGTGTGCCAACGGTTGCACGAGGGGCAGAACACCGGGAGCAGCAAGCCTACAACACAATGCAAGGGAGGCTGAGTGCAATATAATGCTCCCGCACACAGTGGCAACTCTATTCGGGTGAGCTGGCCGGAACTGAGTTGCCACTGTGTGCGGGAGCAACAAACCTACAGAAAAGTAAACGTTTGGATCTTGTGTCTGTGTGCCTGATGCATAGAAAAATCTGCTCTCAAAATCAATGAAAGGGTTGAATGGCCACAGTAAAGAATGTCACCAGAGTGGTACAAAGGGTTCGTACAGCTGGTCCAGCTCCTTGACTAGCATCGTAGGCTCCATGTGCAGCCGCTTGCCCTTGCCACGCTTCAGCCGGTCGCTGCGCGCAAAATAATTGTAGTAGAACATGCAGCTTGCACCCAATATACATTGCACACTGGGAACCGGATTATCCACGGTAGAAAACTTACTGAAGTGGAGCCTCCAGCAGGGCTGTCACTGCTAGATGCAGCTGCTAGCCTTTTCAGTTTTGATCCCCTTGGCAGCTGGTTGGAATACATATAAAAGAAGATGTATTGATGGATTATTGATATTTTGTTTAGAGGAGAATCTGGTTGCCACAGAAGGCCACTGATGGTAAGCTATGTTTGTAACTTCTACCTTATGTAAAAGTTACGCAGTGAACCTCAGTTAGCAGCGTTACAACGATTTACAACACAGTTAGAAAAAAGCGACAATGTAATACTAGAAGCTCTATCATAGCGAAGTAGAGAATTATGGCGAAGTTTGACTGAGTCACTTACCAATGATGCTGCACTTGCTGCGGTTGCCGTCGGTAAGAACAGCGTAGGGATCGCCCCGCGTCTCAGTTGCAGACGTCCAGTGACCTTTGTGCGCGTCTTGAAAGCATCCGGAGCGAAATGTCGCGAGCATACCCGAAAAAATGTGTCGCTAGACGAACACCCGATTGCCTCCAGCCAAGTAGCTCTCAAATTATCTGGGACAGCATGGCTGCTGATACACTCGGCATCGCGGTCACTAGGCTTGCAGCAACTGACGGAGCACCGGCGCCGCTTTACGGGAACCGACATCTCAAAAAAGAAAAAAAAAACAATTGGCACTGACGCGCGTCAGCAAACAAACAAAAGATGGGGTAAACGTTGGGTAAACGTTGGGTAAACGGGACACACGAATCACGCAAAGAAGAGCAGAAAAACAAAAACCTGTCACCCCGCGCCACTTCCTAAGTACTTACGATGACTAACTAACACAAGCAACAAGCCCTCTTCAGGAGGTCTTCACATATCAACGCGATAAAACTATAAAACCACCCGAGGTACGCGAGACGCGTTACAAGACGGCGACCACGACAGAAAAACAAATGGCGCAGCCAGCTTTTGTTTGTTGGGTTTGTTGTTTTATCCGAACGGAAGTTACGTTTTTGTAAAACGTTTGTAAACAATTACGACGTTCATTCGATGGATTGTTTCTTAAACATAAAAAAATGTAATTCAAAAGGCAATTTCAAGAGATCACGAAGATTTTATAACCAACATCTAAGCTGTCACTCATTCTATTGGCCAATGAGAAGCTGATTTGAATGACCATCGTTACCAATGAGAAGCCGAGCTGAATGACCTGGAATTTGCGCGCAAAACTTCAAATAAATCTTTCGCCGTCAATATTGCTCTAAAAAAATTTTTTTTCGCGTAAAATTCATTTTTCGACACGCGTGTCCCAACCAGACTGTTTAAAAAAAACTGTTTTTTCTTCTTCAGGGGCCCTTTAAGCGAAGGACTCGTGCCGTGTAGTCGCAATATGTGTAAGCTCGTTAAAACTGCAACAACAAATGCTCTGGCTTGGGACAATTGGTACTGATGTCGTCCTCTCGTTGAACTCGTTGAACATTAATCTAGCGACAACGGCCCTGTCAAATTTATTAACACAAATACGCCAATACCAAGACATTTTCGCGCCCCGTAAGTTTCTTAAAATTAAGACAGGATATACATCTAGCACGTACGACCATCGTTTTTGTGACTTTTGTCATCTAAGTAATTTTAATTTCAAAAATGCCTGTAATATGGTCTCAAAACTGTCAAAATTGTCATAATTTTTAATTTTATTAAAGACCTCCAGCAGTCTCTCAGGAACATTCAAGTATAGTGCAACCTTCATTATGTCTTCATCATGAACCTTAAAAATATTCAATACCTTGGTGCATTCCTGAAACGCTGGTTTGTGTAGTATAACGCGCCCATTTAGTGACGAGTGGGTGAATCCCAGTAATGGGCTTATGTGTTACCCAGGGTGGGGACATTGGACAACAGGGTCGAACTGGTCTGTTATAGGTATCTAAGTCTCCATTGAACTTGTTGCAACATAAAAAGCCTTTTTCACAAGTTCTGCAATGTCGATGATTCTACGTTTTCTCCTCTCCACTCACCTTCTTCCCTAGCATTGAGCACTTCTAAAGTGGAAAAAGGAAAGAGCTTTGTTGGTGGGCCCAATCTTGGTATTCTTCAAGAAACCTTTCTTCAACCCAGATTGTCTTGCTTTTTTCTCATTGCTGGAGGCTGCCACAGACAAGGTTAACCAGGCTTCTTCCCGCAGTAACCCTAAGGAAAAAATCCAGTGTAACTTTTCACTATCCGGATTATGGAACCGGAAATTTGTTTCTGGAAACCCGAAATCCAGATTGCAGACAAAGGAATAATTTCTGAAAACCTAAAATCCAGATAGAGTCTAGATAGAATCCAGATTGATTTCCGGTTCCATAATCCGGATAGCGAAAAGTTATACTGAATTTTTCGGTGGGGAAGGGTTCGTATTATAAATTCTGCAACTCCTAGCATCAAACTAGCGGTTTTAAGTTGCCCTAAAATGACAACAAATGCAAAGAGATACATAATGTCTGGTAGAGCACTGCCATACACTCGATATATCGTAAATGTATTGCACTACTCAAGTACAAATACATTTTTCAAATGTATCTCGATGCTGATATACAGATACTTGGTGTATATCTTAGGTACTATCCGATACATTTGTATCGTGATACTGCCCATACCTGGTCTACTGAACACGCATAGTACAGGTGCCAAGTTATACATGACATGGCGCACTCAGAAAACGACAATAAAAACGAGCATGTGTGACATCAAGAAGCACTGGGGGCAAGCGACAGGCTGCTATTCGACTAATTTTTAGGAGCCATCTGGTGGCGCCACTAGCAACCAAGTTGAGGAGAGGATTTTATATGCAAGCTGCGACGAGCGCGCTTTTTACACCTATTTTTGAGGGGTCTAGAAGAACCCGTCACAAGCCAACTCGTCGCAGCTAACTCGCCATACGGAAGCGGGTTATAGCGGATATCACATGATGACCCATCTCGTGCACGGAGAAGTCGTAATGGCGAAGAACTGGACTTTTGTCAATTTCGTCAAAATTTGTTTGTCGCAAAATGCTCTTTCAATGCCCTGCCTCAAGTGCGTAATTTATAATAGGGCATATTCATGTTTCTACTTGTTACAAATTTTGACAAGAAGAAAAACGAATAGGTGGTATTGGACTTCGGGCTCTTTGTTCAAGAAAATAGTTTCGGCATGGTTAACAGGTATACCGATTTGACTGCACCCTTCGGAGACCTGTGATTTGCGAGAATGTTTCATTGTGACTGTACGAAGCGTTGGCGTCACAATCTTTCGCTCACGGAAATACTCTAGCTTCGGACAAAATATGTAAAATTCGGATGATGTCACCAGCCTTTTGCTAGCTGCAAGCGTGCCATTCAAAGACAACATAAAAAGAAAGAAAAAACGGACAAGAAGGGCACATAAAGACTGGCGTACTTGGGGCTATTCCATTTGGTGTTTTGTTGGCATTGGAAGACTGCGTCTTGCTCGTGCCTTGTTTCTTGTCCTCTGTTTGGTCGTTTGCCTCCGAGTCTGCCATCGGTTCAGCTTTGCCATGGAGTCTTACAATCACTAGCTTCGGAGATTACTCCTAGCGACAAATATTTTCCAAGGTTTAAAAATGTATTTAAGACACTGAGCACAAGTTAGTGTGAAATGTAATTAAGATATAATAGTAAATACTCTAAACGAAATGTATTTGCAAGTGGCCGAAATGCTACCAAAAGTATTTGAAATGCAGTATTTTGAAGGAAACGTAGTACGGCAGGCGAGTTAGTTAAAGTTCTTGTGTTTGTCCCCAGCATGTAGCCTCCGTCTTGGGCTTTAGAAATGTTTACAGTATCTTGAAAAGAGTATTTGAGGTAAGCAATAGTCAGGAAAGAACGTGCAACTCCCACTAGAAATTAGACAGTCATGGGCCCTCCGCCCTTGCACCCTCGTTCACCCCTCTACCTTTCCCGATTTCCCTTGTCCATTTCTCCTCCGCTTTAAAAACCCCTTATCTGGGCGATTTTGGGTACAGCGCAAATTTTTGTTTCCACAACCAAACGTCGTTGCTAAATGAAAGAGTGTTGTCTCGTACTCGTCTTTCGTGTTCCTATTCTTTCAATTTTAAGTATCTACATTTCAACACAAGAACATTCATTTCTTAACCATAGCATCCCATTTACAAAAGTCTGCCATCTAAAAGGAACCCTGAAGAGTGTTTAAAATTGAAAATGGGGGTCACAGCGAAGGACAACACTCCTTTGGGATTGTAGAATGTTTAGCGAACAAGATAAAAAAAGTCGGACATGTGAAGAAGGAACAGAAAACATTTGACCACTCTCTTATGACGAAAATGCCAATGCAACCACTCTCCCTTCTACAGGATCAGCTAGAACGTGATGCTCTTTTTGTCCAGTTTACCTATGACCACTTTTACTATGAAGAGCTGACTGTGAAGAGTAAACCTCTTCCCATATTTGAGGGGGAACAAAATAAATCGGCATGAATTTTTAGAAAGTCGTGGATTTATTTTTACACATTTAAATTTCAGCCACCCACGAAGTACTTTCCGCCTGATGCAATACACTTCTTTAGACGTCCCTTCCAATGCTCAAAACAGCCTTCGAACTAATCGGTGTCAATGAGTTTTAGTACTTCTTCAGTTTTTTTTTTCGTCTTTTAAATTGGCAAATTATTTCCCAGAGGAAAAAAAACAGCCCGAAAATAAACACAACGACAAGTAGAAGAAACAGGCAAACACGGGAATGTCTTCTACCTGGTCTTGTGTTCATTGTTGAAATGTTTTTATTTCTCTGATCATGCACCAACTTGCCTACCTTCACACCTTGCACTATTTCTTTTTCAGAACTGTTTTTATCTGAGAAACAAAGCAAAGGATACAAGGGAGGAGGTTATGTGGATGGAGAGGGTGGGGTGCAGGAGTCAAGTGGTTCTTGGGGAGAAACCGATAAATACCCAAAGCGGTGTGTGCAGGCACCTTGTCATGGTGGAGGAACCAATCTAGCGAAGCGAGACACGAACTTCGCTGCAACTCGTTTGATGTGCAAATCCTCCGATCAAATTTGATGACAGGAACTTCACAACACTCCAGTCAACTCCACGAGTTCATCAATCGCCCGACGGCGCTCATCGAAGATGACTTGGCGAAAATTTGCTACACTCTTCACTTTGGTCAATCGATGACCGCCTGAAAGGAGGTTGAATGTAAATCGACATTTCCCCATGATTAAAACATAAAATTACTTTCATAAACTTGTCTGTTACTCAGAGCAGCTCCTGATAAGCCATCTGTAATATAACAACCGTTTCTGCCGCATTTTGTATAATAAACATAATTTCACTGCCGCAGCTAGTTCGCAAAAATGTGCTATTATGACATAGGCAAACGCGTTGAATATGTCTTAAAATCTATCCAGTGCTGCCGCACGCACTGTCTCACAGAAACGCAGGCTGCTACGCTAGAAAACGCACCAAGCGGGAGAAACTTGTACTGCAAGGAATCGACCCTCCAGAAAACAGTTCCGGTTATTTTTGGGTCCCCCTTTGTACATCTTACACCGTGAACGTAACTTAACACTGACGCAGTGCAGTTTCACTAATCCAACTCAAATTCAGCGCCCTTTCAGCATCATCGGCGCTATTTTCAGTGCTGACTAATAGCGCTGAGGTAGCTCGATTGTATATCTGTGAAAAGGCGCCAAGAGCGATACTCTGTCAGAGCAAGTGAACGCGCTAATGAAGACTTGTTGAGCCGGTGGTTATGCAAAATTCGTAAAGAAAGCCATCAGAAAGCAGCTGTTGCAAGAAAGCAAGAAAAACATTTTCATGTATCACGGTGAATCCCTCCCGCAAAACAATAAAGAAAAACACCGCGGCCCTGCCTCTCGAGTATTTTTTTCACGCGAGCATTATAGTAACGTTTAAGGAAATAGTTGCGCAAGTTATAATAATGCGATAAAAGAGAGCAACAATAAATAATATAGGTTCTGCTTCAATTTGAATGCCAAAATTGTGAAACATAAAATTGCTAAAAATTTTCTACAAAATCATTCATTGGTGATTTTTTAAACGTTTTTGTACGCAAGCATGGACAAAGGTCCATGCTTACGTTTAAGAAGCTTTAAATGTTCTCAACCGACACGCTTTTTTATAACTTTCAGTTTTATTGTTTCTTGGTGTAATCAGCCTGAAAAGCAATTTCGTTAGAAAAACACATAACATTTAGTTCATTTTTTAACAAGCAGTCTAGTTCGAGACGCCTGCGTTTGTTCACAGCTTTTATTTTCACATTACGAACAGGGTTCTTGTATTTTGCCTCATGTTCGCTTTACAACGTCTCGTAAAGCTGTGCAGACATCTTCGCTGACGTTCAAGCGGAACCTATACACACCAACCGCAAAAAAAAAAAAAAATAAGCTTAAGTTTAACGACTCACACGTCTTTTGAAACGAGGGAAGCCAGCCGACTTCACACAAAGTTCCAATGTTACCTTCCCATTTTCTTTTATTTACCCCACATTCTCAGTGGTTTTCAACTTTACTACTGTTGAAACATTTGTTCGTGTTTGCTGGATGAATTCTGAAATCAGCAGGCTTGATTTATGCCTTCAAGATTCTTGTTTTCTTACATTTAATTCCAACGCAAACATTTTTCAAAAACAATATCAGTTACCCAAACAGCAGTCTAGCGAATCTGTATTTACTTTAATTTCTAGATGGGTTATAGTTTTGTCCACGCATTCGCCCAAACTTGAGATTTCTCTTTCGATTGCCACAAAGCCTTCCAAAAAACCTGTACGTTTTTTTCGTTTTTTTTATTTATTTGAGCGTACCGCCGTTGCAGGCTGAATTTATTTGCTTGCATTGGAGCGCTCGAATCTATTACTTCGGCAACCATTGGCTACCTCGTAAAATCAAAGCAACGAGAAATCTTGAAACCCGGAAAAAAGCTTCGCCTTTCTTCCGAGGTGCTGAACCAACACGCATTGACAACAGAAGAAGCCAAATGAAAACAGTTGAGTGAAACCTAAAAAGGTAAAATCGAAGAGGAAATCAAACCGGGGAGCCTAAAACATCTAGTGGAAAAGGAACAAGAAAACAATGAGCTATGAGCACTCAGACCAGTGAGAATTCCCGACGTTTTATTGTATTCGAATATCGAATATATAAACAAATTTCCAAATGGAAAACAAAATAAGGAATGCGCTTGCATCAATTTCCTGTTTTCTGGCACTCTATGTTTTCTTCTGGTGTTCTGTTTTCGCGTGTATATGACAAACATTTTTTTCTTCTTCTCGTGATTGAGCAACAGGTCAAAATCATCTTGACTTCTTTCGGTTGTTTGAACACTTTTCACGCTATAGATATAAAAAGGAATCACTTTCCACCAGTCCTTTTTAGTTTGGGTCTTCATCAGGAAATTAGCTGGTTAACTTATGCCTTCGTTACATCGAACTATCTGACGGAGAGAGTCTATTATCAGCGCTGAGCATTACTGCTGATTCCAGCTTTACTCCTTCTCACCATAGAAGGGCAAACAACCCTCCCTTGTTGACCGACTCCTGAGGCGATTTTCACGAAGGGCTCGACAAATTAGCTAAGAAGTTCGTAAGTTACGCACCTCATAAGAAGTAGAGAAATCGGTATTAACGAACGCGTTCTTACTTGAGAGAAGGAAAGCGCAGTTCTTGTACCTGAGAGCGGGGTGCTGCTATGGCGACAACGTCTTCGGTAACACAAACA
>JAZHYW010034025.1:0-16632 GCA_037355805.1 Ixodes ricinus | reverse complement strand
ATGTATTGCTCCAAGACCGGCAATCTTGATGGTGCGGGGTGCACGTTGCAAAATAACCGTGGAAGCTAGCCATCAGCACGTGTTCGGCATTAGCGCACACGGATATGGCCGCCAGTGAATATACCCTATAGTGACAATCAAAACAACGATATCACCTGCATAATTTACTTTTGAACAATAAACAAAATGTAAAAAGAAGGATGGTATGAGGACAGTTTCTTTTTTATTAAGGTGATGAGTGAAAGGCAGAGAGGTAACACGAGGACAGCACTTTTGTAGTATCAAACATTGTGCTTAGGATCAGAAGGCAACGTGCGGAGATAACAAAAAAAAAAAGTATATTATGGTTGTTTCTACTCAGGGAAGTATATATATACAGGGTGTTTCACGAAAGGTGGACAAATTCGATATTGCGAAAACTACGCTCGCAACAAGAAATGGCTTCCCAGGTAGCACCGAGTTATGGGCCGAAACATGGCTTCTTGTCTATCAGTTTAGGGCATTGCAAAAGGCCGAAGAAGCCAGAGTAGAGCCAAACCTGACCTCCCTTGGCAACAGTCCGGGTATTTTGGCCCTAATTCGCCAAACAAGTGCCAAACTTAGGCTCCACTGCCTGGTAGTTCGGCTGTCTCCTGGCATCTTTGGGACTAAATCGCCTAACAAATGCCAGAGTTAGGCTTACTGCCCAGTAGTTCGGCAGATACTTGGCATTTTTGGGCCAAAATCGCCAAACAAGTGCCGAAGTTAGGCTTCGCTTCCTGATAGTCTCGGCTGTCCTCTGGCAGCTACGGGCCAAAGTCGCCAAACAAGTGCCAAAGCTAGGCTTCGCTTCACGATAGTTCAGTTGTGATCTGGCAGCTACGGGCCAAAGTTGCCGAACAAGCGCCAGAACTAGGCTTACTGCCTTGGAGTTCGGCTGATGAGGTATCTGATGTACGCGGGAGGTCTTCATTTGCATTAAATAGAAACCAAGTTCCATCTCGGCTGGCCACTTTCTCTTATTTTGGGTGTCTCTTGATTTCTCCAGTCCAAAGGTTGGCTGAACGTTTTGACGCGGCTGGACCAGGCTTTGCAAACGCAAATTGTGCCGGATGTTGTACTCGCGCGTAGGTGCACACGCCAATATCGGGACGTGCCGTGAGACTGGTTCTGACATTATGGCGCGTTCACACCCACGATGCGATCTAGTCGCGCGATAACTTTCATCGCAAAAGCGACCAGCGCGGGGCAAAAAGCGACGCGATTTGAGCAGTCGCTTGCTGACCCGACTTTTTGCGATGCGATCTAGTAGCGGAGAGGCTGGAGCCAATGAACGGCGTTCGGAGCGAGAATTTTGAGAATCGACCCGCCAACGAAGGTGTTGGACTCCGCTTATCGCGCACGCCAGAATGATCATCTAATTATTTTTTTTTGTGATGCAATTTAGTCGCATCGCGCGACTGCTTACATCCTCGGTGTGAAAGCGCCTTTACAGAAAGTTGCTGCCATTGAGCTAGTGCTGCACGAGACCGATGTGCGTACGTCTCCTCAACAGATATCATTATTAGGCGGCGCATTGCAAAAGGCGAGCGTGGCTATGTGCGTGTCTTGCATTGTGAGTGGGCACTGTCAAATCCTAGCGATAACAAAGAGCGGGAAACGACCGGGGCTCCGTGGTGCCGCTCCCGCATCACACTTGGGGAATTAAAATGAAATCCCGGAACTTGTTCTATTTTAGCGTGTTGGTACTTTTTTGAACATTTAGAAAGTGGACACACATAAGGGACGATACAGACAGGACAATCTTTCAACCTCAACAACATTTATTTTCGGCTTCAAGCTCAATGCCCGCCCGCTCCGTGGAAGTTCGGGAAAGGAAAATCTTGGGGGAAGGAGAGGAAGTGGAGGAAGTGTGACGCGATCCCCCTGTCCTACAGGGGCCAGGTACATCGGGCAAACGGGGCGATGCCTCAACGACTGACTCCGAGAACATCAAATGGACGCCGAAAGAGCTGCTTCGGATTCTCAGCACCCGATCGTCATTCACGGGAGGAAATGTCCCGGCTGCGCTCCTAATTTCACCTGCACGACAGCCATGGGAGGCCATCGGGGAGAAATAATTGAAGCCAATCTGGTGGCGACAAGCCCGCAAAATCATAAGCACCCCTTCCATTTCGCTCTCAAGAAATAAGATTATCTTTCTGAGGCCCACAACGGAAGCCGAACGCTGACAGACTAGGCAAGGCGACAAGGTCACCGGCAAGAAGCGGCCTTTCTTTTCATTCCGTTCCGTTTCATCTCCAGAGAAGGGCTGGGATCCCCCGTCCCTTATTTCCCTACTGTTGAACAGGTCGGGATACACTCTCTCCCCTGTAGCTTTGGCTGTAGAGCAGGGTTTTTTTCTTTTTTTTTATAAATTGACTTTTTTTGTTT
Source organism: Ixodes ricinus (assembly GCA_037355805.1). NCBI lineage: Eukaryota > Metazoa > Arthropoda > Arachnida > Ixodida > Ixodidae > Ixodes > Ixodes ricinus. Next base: position 14,220 of record JAZHYW010034025.1, on the reverse strand, counting down.
TGTTTTTGTTTTTTTAACTTTAAAGCGTCGAAAATGACGAGGGAGCTTAGCTGCGTTGTTGTTGCCCCTTCGACCCTCGCCTTTTGCAAAGCCTCCCCACCTGCTTTTGTGTCTTCGTGCGGCTGTCAGCGAGCGAGACAGCCGCTTTAGGCAAATCAAAAAGGTGGAGCGAAAAGCGTGACCTCTCTACGTAGGACGCGAAGGGACTAAAATGTTTAGACAAATTTTTTTTCACGTGACATCTCTGTCAACGCTGATGGGATCTCTGGGGCTGTTGTTTTCGCCGTTTGCCTAGTTTTAGAAATAGGCGGGCCACGTAGGTCCGGTTTTTGAACTGCGCACTTCAGTGTTCTGTTGCTTTCGAATACGTCCATGCCAATTGTTCGGTAACAGCCATTTTTTTCACCGAGTTCGTAGAATTTTCGTGATGGGTTTGTTGGACACGCCTCGACAAAACTGCTGTTCATTGACGACGAGACGTCAGTTGAATGTGCCCAGCCTTCTTTCTCGAGCGTGTTTGTGGGGTGCCTGAGTTGGATTATGCATTCATGAAGGATTACATGATATCGCTCTTTTATTAGTAAGTACTCTGCAAGCATGCTTCTGATAGTAGTCCTGCTTTCCTCTCAATCTCCGCGGTTTTTGTGTGATGAATTTTGCTTGGCATGAGGGAGAGGTTAATTTTATTTTATAATTTGCTTTTCGTTTTACAGAGAAGTGTGACCTTTGTAAATATGTCGAGAATACACTGTGTGTAATGATAGTGGTTTAAAAACTTCTGGGAGCGATCGAAACAAATTCGTTTGTCCGTATATGTGATTTGATACGCAACCGCAAATGATATGCAACGTACACATATCTGCACGACGTTCGGCCAAAACGAGCAGACGCATCGCAGAGTATTCACACAATATTGCGCGAACGCTAGGCCGGGGCAAACGGCTGTACGCGCAGTACCTGCCGGATATCAAACGGTGGTGCAAAACTGAACCTTGAGCAATATTGGAACCGACTTTCGGCCGGTACTGGCACGATACTGCAAAGTATTGCCATGCTGGTTGGGAACGGAGGTGATGACACCTGACCATCGTGTTTCCAACGCTTATTTAAATTAATTATCTTCTGGGCTGCGTGAAAGAGCACTTCTGGTGACACACCAGGGATATTCAAACTTGGGCAGGCCTCTCGGCTTTCTTTGCCACTTTTGGCACTTATTTGGCACTTCAGTGGGTGGTCAGAGAAGAGCCAAACTTCGGCATGCTCCGAATCGCCAAACTAAGATTTACTGCAGGCAGTTATGGCTCAAGTCTGGCACTTACTCTGGCAGAACTGTAGCGCACCAGAGAAAAGCCAAACTCGGCATGTCCGAAATACCCAAGACCAGAGTGTTGCTTTGGCAGTTATGTACTCAAGTCTGGCACTCTACTTTGGCACAACTGTGGCGGACCAGAGAAAAGCAAAACTCGGCATGGCCAAAATACCCGAATTAGTGCGTTGCTTTGGCTGTTATGCCTCAAGTCTGGCACTTACTTTGGTCACAACTGTGGCGAATCAGAGAAAAGCCAAACTTGGCATGTCCGAGATACCCAAATTAGGCGTTGCTTTGGCAGTTATGGCTCAAGTCTGGCACTTACTTTGGCAACAACTCGTGTGCGAATCAGAGAAAAGCCAAACTTGGCATGTCCGAGATACCCAAATTAGGGCGTTAGCTTTGGCAGTTATGGGCTCAAAGTCTGGCACTTACTTTGGCAGAACTGTGGCGAATCGAGCAGGAAAGCCAAAACTCTGGCATGTCCGAGATTACCCAAATTAGGCGTTGCTTTGGCAGTTATGGCTCAATTCGGGCACTCTGGCCATGGCGACTGTGGCGGACTAGAGAAAGCAAAACTCGGCGTGGCCGAAATACCCAGAATAGGCGCTGCTTTGCAGTTAGGGTTAAAGTCTGGCACCTTACTTTAGCAGAACTGTGGCGGACCAGAGAAAAGCCAAACTTGGCATGTCCAAAATACTTAGATTAGGCGTTGCTTTTGCAGTTATGGCTCAAGTCTGGCACTTACTTTGGCACAACTGTGACAGAAAAAAACTTGGCATGTCCGAGATACCAAATTAGGTTGCTTTGGCAGTTATGGCTCTCTGGACTTACTGCACAACTGTGGGGAATCGGAGAAAAGCCAAACTTGGCATGTCAAATCAAGGCGCTTGGCAGAGGCTCAAGTCGGACTTACTTTGCACAACTGTGGACTGAAAAGCAAAACTCGGCGGCAAATACCCAATTAGGCGCTGATTTGGCGTTGGGTTAAACTGTGGCGAATCAGAGAGTACAAACTTCGGCGTGGCCGAAATACCCAAACAAGGCGTCACTTTTTGGAAGCTAGGGTTAAAGTCTGCACTCACTTGGCAGAACTGTGGCGGACCAGATAAAAAGGCCAAACTGGGCACGCCCGAAATACCCAAATTGAGGTGCTGCTTTGCCAGTTATGGCTCGAGTCTGGCACTTAGTTTGGCACAACTGTGGCAGACCAGAGAGTGTTAAGCCAGGCTGGAGTGGCCCAAATTGGTCAACAAGGCGTTGCTCTCGGCAGTTACGGTTCAAGTCTGCTAACGCTACTTTGGCAGAACTGTGGCAGAACCAGAGAAAGGCCAAACTTGGTACGTCCGAAATACCCAACGCTCGTGCGCTGCTTTGGCAGTTATGGCCTTTTCGCGGGGGCGGCACCAACTTTTTGGCGCTCCTCTGGCGGACCAGGGAGAACGCCAAACCTTAGGCATGGCCCCGAATTTCCAGATTAGGATTTACCATGGCAGTTGTGTGCTGAAGTAGCGGCACCAACTTTGGCACTCCTCTGGCGCGGTACCAGAGGAAGAGCCAAACCCTGGTATGCCCTAGGATCGCCCAACCAACGCCATACGTTAGCACGGTACTGGCAACTGATCAGTGCCATGGCGCAAAACCTCAACTGCGCCAAAGTTGGGCCTCTGCGTCTGCCAGACCTTGCAGAAGTTGGCATCTCCTCCGGCGTGCTACCTGGGCTGTGGTCGCTTGGCCCCGGGCCAGGGGGCCCATTTAGGAAAATTATTGAAGTCCGGGATAATACAATTAAGTTCATTATTTTTGCGTAATTAACTTTTTTATTATTGGGTTTATAGGGCGGTTTCCATTATAGAAAATTTCTCAGCATCATCAAAACCCCAAATCAACAAATTGCAGAACGATAGGAGGCACCGTGCATACTTTGCGTTTTCGGAAAGCTGAAACCCGTGCACTGTCGGCGGGGTTCCATAAGCTGCAGGCTTCTTATCGGAGCGCATTCGGTCAGGCGGTATATACCGCGCCTGCGGAGAAATGAGTGCAACCAGCCCCTGCCGCGCTGTCGTCGCGACGCAGCAGAGGTTGGTTGCACTATTTCTCCACGGGGCGCGGTGCCATCCCGTGTAGAGGTGCAAGCAGTAGCCGCAAAAAATGCCGCTTCCATACGTTTTCAAATCGATGCCGAGACAAGTGAGGAACACCTGCGAAAACCATGCCACGCAGCTGTGGCGCGACAGACTCTAGAAAAACATTGACAAACCTTAAACAAGACATTGCTGCCTTCAGATCAGTGGGGAAACCGTCGTGCGAGGAGCACTGCCCCGTCATTCAGTGCAAATGCTGAGAACATGCATGCGGCAACAGTTGCGAAAGCTGCTGTAGAGCTGCAGTCCCGCTCTGATGCCCAACTCCTGCCGAAAGGTTTAAGCAACAGTTAACAATAATGGTGCCAAGTGTTTCGCAGTATCCTCGAAGCTCTATCCTAACCTAGCGAAAAACTTGCTGTGTCGTACGGTTGGAACACTTTGGAAAGCAATGCTTTGCGACTGCGTTCTAGCAGCATAAGCCCAAACGGTTTCTCAATCCGCCAAGGGAACAGTTTCCTGACTGTAAAAACGGACGTTGCAATCACTGCTTAAAATTTGTTTGCCGAAAGCAAAAAAAGTTACGTTCCGCGACTTTTCGGAATTAGGGTCCGCAGCTACCGCAATATTAGTCGATGAGTAGAAAAATAACAGCTTTGCAGTCTGGCAAATGCAAGCGTGACATTGTTGGGATATGCTGGCGCAGCTTGCGTTGCCTGATAATGTTTTGCCAGCAGCTGCGCTGTTCTTTTTCGGAATATTTACCAACATCAGGACAGCATACATTTTGTTTGATGAAAGCAATGATTCGGTAATTGTTGCGAGTTTGAAGTCAGCAACGGTTGACCGACACACTTGTGTCGGTCGACTGACGCCGGGCTTTAGGAGCGGACACTTTTGCAGTGTTATGACTGCAGCGCTACAACATTGTTCCGCAATTGCAATAAAACTGTTTTCATGTTGCGCGGCTTTGTTGATCCGACTATCTCACAACATAAATTGTTACCTGGGATATCAAAACCAGCCTACGCCGAAACTTATTTCAGTTACTTTGTCGGCGTACAGATGGCGCTACGAGCGTGCTGTCTTTAATTGTCGTGTTGGCTCTGCGCTACGTGACGGCGGAGCGGCTCGAGAAAGGCTCCCGCTTGCTTTGCGGTCACTTCGGACAACACATCCTAGAAGAGACGGCCGTAGCGCTTCGTGTCGTTACGTCACGATGTCGCATAAGGAAGGCCACGGCGCAACTACGTGAAGAACTTATTTTGTATCGATGTGCAAAAAAGTTTCTTGTCAAGCGGCGCGCGTGGACCAGCGTCGCTGGCATCGCGCGGAGTGGCACTGAATGCGCATGCTCCGGCCAACTCCGGCGTTCAAACATTTCCGTGGCAGTGATTTGTGTTTCGTATGCTCGCCTCGCGAATGTCTCGTCTATTCTCCTTAAACCGCCCGCGCGCGCCCGCCAACACTTGTTAGTTCGGCATGCCGAACAAGTGCTGTGTTCCGGGTTGGCGGGGCAACTGTAAGAACACAGAAATGGTGCAGATCTTCAGATTTTCCGGAGACGGCGACCAGCGGCGAGTGTGGAAACGAGCCATTCCACGGGAGAATCTCGTTGTCTCGCAACACTCCAGGGTGAGAACTTCCCCATTTCTTCGAATTGCCGTTTCTCTTGCACAGTTTCGTCCGCTTTCTGGGGTTTTCGAGTTCCTCTTGATGTTACAAGTTGTGAGCTGTGCTATACTCCGTTAATCCAGCTTAAGCTGAGCCTAGCATCTCCGCCTTAATGCAGCAACTTCGCTGACTTCCGTAGTGCTTTGGTTGCACGTGGCTGCGCATTCACACTTGCGTCAGCCAGGGCAGAAAGCTCGCGCCGAATGGGGTAGCTTCTTAGTCTCAGCTTAACGGTGAATGGGGTAATACAGCTTACCTGTTAAATCTCGACAGCTGAGCTGCAGGCACTGCTGCGTTCTTGTAGTTCGGCGGAAATATGGTCGGAAGAAACTCCAGGATTGTCGCGATGTTGCTCTTTTCTGCCATTGACAAAATGTTTACAGCATATTCTAGAGTTGGCACTTGGACACCAATTTGAGTTGCTCTTCACTACTAGAATAAAATGTGGGTAATTAGAACCAAGCTCTACATGCTAGAGAACAGTAGCGCAAATTGCAATGGCTGTAGTGTGATATGCAAGCCTGGTGGAAAAAGATGAGAGGTAACAAAGAGTACGTGTGAGAAGGATATTTACTGCTTCGCATGAGCTTCTTCTAAAGAAAACTTTATGCATGCTTGTTTTCTGCACGCCGTCATATATATTTTACCAAGCTAATAAATTTGGTTGCCGAAACAAACAAAACTTGGTGCTATTAAAATTCACTGAGAACTCGCAGAACTCAGCAGTTTTTGCCTGCTTCTTTATTAAAGACAAAAAATCTCCAATTTCTTTTTTGTTGTGTTAATAAAGAAGAAGGTGAACTCGCAGGTTTGGAAGGTTACGGTTGCGACCGCGCGTGCCGAACGGCTACGCACGCGTACAACTACGAGTGCCGGAACGTGCCGACGGGCCTCTGATCGCCCTGATCTACGACGTCCCTGCGAAGCAACAATCGCTCGCGATTGTTCCTACCGAGCCACTTAGGCGAGCACCGCCTAAGTGACTAAAAAACAACTTGCATAAATATGTTGTTTTGCAGAGTAGCTTGCAAAATTAGTTCGTGAGACCACTTTTCAAGCCTGCACATCTTTTTTCATTCACTTCAACAATTAATGTAAATGATTCACTATACTGCACTGCGAAATCCACTTCTGTCAGCGTGTCGCTTTCCAAGATATCGAAGTGAAAGCGGTAAAGTTTGAAGCTTGAGTCATCTTCGCGACTTTGGCTGTTTTTCACGCAGCAGTAGTGACGTTTAGTTTTTGTGGGCAACTTTAGGAGTAGGCGAGATGTCACAGGAACCCGGGGAGGTCATAGGGACGTGAAGACGGAACTTACTTTTACGAAAAACGGTTCAAAAAAAATAAAAACCGTTTACAACTCCCTGTGACGCCGAATTAGAGCAGCAGCTCTTGAGGAGGAGGCGAAGGCATGGGGAGGGGGAGTCACGTGATCTCGGGGGGGCTCACGTGACCTCGGGAAGGGGCTCACGTGACCTCGGTGGGGGTCACGTGACCTGGGGGTCACGTGACCTGGGGGTCACGTGACCTGGGGTCACGTGACTTCGGGGAATTGCAAGCAACAGGTTGCATGCAACTCAGGTTGCATGCAACCTGAGTTGCATGCTATTTGTTGCACGCGTTGCAGCATTGCGAACTCACGTTGCATGCACCCTGAGTTGCTTGCAACGCGTGGTTACGGCGACATGCAACGCTGAGTTGCATGCAACTCACGTTGCATGCAACCTGAGTTGCCTGCAACGCATGGTTGAGGCGACATGCAGCGCTGAGTTGCATGCAACTCAGGTTGCATGCAACACGCGGTTACGCCGACGGCGACGCCGCTCAAGCCGGAAACGGGCGCCTAAGAGCTGCGCTCTAAAAGGCTCACGCAGATCCGAAATGCCATGTTTATATGGTTACCGGGCCGCTGGCACCTCGTCAGGCAACTTATTTGCCTTTTGTGCCAGCGGACCGACCAAGTCAAACATGTATCTGACTTGAAAAAATAAAATGATTGATTAATTGATTGATTCAATGCGCCCGCACGCAGATCTTCGCAACCCGGAATATCCTGACCAGCCTGTGTTTTATTTTGCAGCCGGTAGATGGCGCAACCTTTAACGCCAAACTGCATTGCCGGTTGCCTATAGGGGACTCACAATAGAATGCTCCCAGCAAGAGGATGATGTCCCGCCTCCCCATACTTGGTTGATGGCCTGTAGGAGTGTGTCAAGAGCCGGACCTTCTAGGTTTTGAAAACCTCAGTAGGGACACCATCATGACCGGGGGTCGTGGCGTTTCTTAGCAGTTTTAGTCGCCGCAATACGTCCATCATGCTGAAAGGACTAGATATGACCGACTTGGAGTTGGAGTGAGACTCGTCAATATCGGAACACTCTATGTGTGAAGCCGGATCATATTTGTAGAAGAATGATCGAGCTGCGTTGGTTGCAAAATCTTTCGGTGTAACTTTGCAGTGCGATACGAACACGCAGCCATGTCGGGCTTTGTTTCCAGTACTCGGTCCTAAGGGCTGTCACACCACTCATACCACCGTTGTCTCCGAAGCTGCTGCCTCTGGAGCCGCAAGATACGTTGACACGGAATTGACCACTCGACTTTGTTGGGTTCGGAGGCGCAGCCACGTCCGCCCGTCGGCGCTTTGCCCAGAGCTGCAGAAGAGTAATGTCTGGTTGTGGCTGGTCTTCAACCACCGCCGACGGGATGGTTCGATCCGAAAGGAGCTGCTGCAGAGCTGGAAGGAGCTCCGTTGGATAGGGAGATCAACCTGGCAGGTACTTCCCGAAGCTCACCTTCCTGACCGTGTCCCGACGCCCGATTTTCTCAGAGCCAAGCACTGTGAAGGCCGATCTTTATTGGCATGTGAACACTACCCCATGGGCTTGGTTCCGCCCGCCACTGCGGCACTCCAGGCCCAATTTACCACGTGGGATCAGGGGCATGGGTCCTAGTGGCCGTTGATGCAATGCAGGTGGATACCCCTGGTTGTTTGAGTAGTGTAAATGCGGCGTCATGCATAGTATTCCCAACTTGATCCCCTCGTTGGGTGTTGTACTGCAATCATGATTACATGTGGGGAGCATTGAAGTCTCCGCGGACGAGGATAGGGACCTCCAGATACGTTGTGTCGAGGCAGATGGGGTATTCATCCTAGGTTGACTCTAGTGCGCGGGTCGAGCATAGAATGACGTAAGAATGACAGGGGTCTTGACAGGATATGTGAATGCACCGACAACTTCTTGGTTATTGTTAAACTACTTTCCAAGGTCAATGGATGTTTGTTGTATTCTAGCCGATACATATACTGTTACTTTACCTTGTGCAGACATAGCTGAGGTTACGGGCTAATAAGTGATGGAGGGATTATGGTAGCCAATAAACTGGGATAAATCACATAGTTTATTGTGCTCTTGGAGAAGAAAAGTCCATGAATCTATTTGTTCTACTGGAGTTTCGTTTTTGATTTCTCCAATTTTAGAGGTACATGGCCCCTACAGCTTCAATGTATATTTTCGTCTTGTGAAGGAAGCAGCGTGGGGTAGGTATGGTACAAACAGCCCTAGTGAGTCTCGTGAATGGGAGTGAGGCGTTTTAGGATGGCTGTCCAGACTACTTCAGGGCGTTCTTCGATTGATGGTGTGCATTAGTCTGTGCACTTGTTTTGCCAGACGATGTTGGCATGCAACGTTGTTCCTGTTTTCTGTCGTCATGCGGATACCAACTCTATGTTCCCAAAGGCGCTCAAGCTCTCTGCAATAGTGCCTCTATCTGGGCGTCGATATCATCCTCGGCTTCATCTGGAACTTCTGCTCGTTCTTCGGGCCGCCCTCAGGAATGCATGATTCGCTTGCTACCGTCAAATTTAAGGGGTGCTGTGATCGGAATGTTTACTCTTCCAGGGGTTCCCCTGGCGAGTTATCAAGCAGCTGATAAAGGTAAGGGGGTCTGACGTGGCCGGTCCATGGCAATCTGTTTCATTGGTCAGTTTGGAACAGTCTTGCAAAGGTCATCTGATTTACAGACTCCGCATCTGCACCACGGTCATCTCTCTTGTGTAGTCCGTTCTGGGTCGATCTTACGCTGTGGTCAGAATAATTGCGTGTGACCTTGTTTGTAACATCGATAGCAGGATATAGCCCGTGGGAGGTCTGGTCTAGGGTGTAGAACGCGGCCGTAGTAGAAGACGCGCTCAGGGCCTCTGTACCGTCGCAAGGCACGTGCAACTCTTTCTCATAAACCGGGTAATGAACACGCTGTATGAATGGGATGTCAATTTTCTGAAATGATTTGAGGGGTGTCTTTTCGAATAATGCCATACACAACGCATTTCTTGATGTTAGCTCCCGATGCAAAGTACGACTGCACTGGCAGTTGTTGGTTCTCCGATAGGGGTATCGCGGTCAAAGTGCACATGTTTTGTGCGTCTGTTAGGGAGGTCAGGTGCATGGTTATTGAGTTAGTCGACTTTCACACGGCATACCCTTTCTGTAATTAGTAGTTCCCAGGCAGCGGTCAATAACTTGTCAAATCCGTTTTGTTGACAACGAAGTGATGTCATGTTGCGCGATGGGGCTTTTGTAACGGTTGATAGTTGAGCGTGTTGGTACATACTTGTATATTGGACAGCTTGAACCATGTGTGTGTTAACAAAATTTTGTTAACACACACATGCATTATTATATTAGTATAATAGGTTTTAATATGTAGTAATTTTTGTTGGTGTCTGAAACACGCAAGGTGAAAAAGAAGTTCCTACTAAATAATCGTTGGTGTCAGCTGCCGTTTTCTCTCCTGTCTCAATTTCTATATATCTTCCCCTGGTTCAAGCTGTCCAATATACAAGGGCTTTTGTAGACACGGTAAGATTGGTGAAAGGGTGGAATAGGGGTGGAGAAAAGCATGGAGTGACCCTTACCTTTTTGTGGGCTCCTCTATTTACTGGATGTCTTCCGGGAACATGGGGTCTTGATGGGTCCTTTTCACTGTGTTCCCAGAGCTGTTGGAGGCCGGAAGACTATATTAAAACAAACACGATAACAGGCGGTGGCGACCACCGCCTGTTATCGTGCTTGTTTTGTGGCCATAGTCTAAGAAAAAAGGAGGAAAAAGGCGGCAACAGCAACTGTTCCTTCTTGTTGTGGAGGCGCTCCCCCAGAGAAGGGAGGGACTGGAGTTAAGAAGGAAGGAACATGCCGTGTTGCTCCTCGTTCAGTTAGCGCAGAGGTAGAACATCGTACTACTGACTAAGTGGTCGGAGGCTCGGAACCCTGGGAAGAGCGAAGTTTTGTCTTCTTTTTGTTTAGTTAACTTTTTTTTTTAATTTACTGAAACGAAAACATAAAAATGAAAGTTGTTTACAACTTTTTGTAACGCCGAAATAGACGCAGCTATTGAGGAGGAGTGGAAGGTACGGAGAGGGAGGCTGCGCCCTCCTCTCCTGCTCACCTCCCATTTAGGGGAAAATTTTCCGCTAAATTTAGCGGGAAAAATTTTCCTGCAAACTTTAGAGGGGTAATTTTCCCGCGAGATATAGCGGGGACATTTTTTCGCTAAATTTAGCGGGGAAATTTTTCCCACTAAATTTAGCTAGAAAAAATTTTCCGCTCAATTTAGCTGGAAAATTTACCCATAATGCAACCGCGCGGTTACGCCGACGGCGACGCCGATCAAGCTGATACGGGCGCCTTAGAGCTGCGCTCAAAATAAACAAACCCAGACCGATGGAAGGAAAATTAAAGGCCTTATTATTCGCTTACGCCAAAGAAAACTGAGTACGCAGTTGGACAAAGTGGATTAGGCACCCAGGTTAATCTAAGTCGTTTACGCAGAGCCAAAACGACGAGGTCGGTCTTTCAGTCGTTCTTTTGCCATGGCGTTTTCGACATTCCATAAAGAAAAACAAGAAAGAGCAAACGCGTTCGTCATAAGCAGCTGAGCTTCGAAACGATGCCGACGCTGCTACGTACACAGGGCTTAGATGGCGGCTGCGATCGGCCACTGTAGCGACGGGCTTCGAACGTCGGCCGCTTCGGCCACTATCGTGCCTCGGCTGCCTCGGCCGCCTGACTGCCGGGCCCTGACCCTGGCTGCGGCCACTGCAACCAACGGTGCAAAGACTACAACGCTCTGACGCTGGCCGAGGACCGCGAGCAAGTTGTGGCTCTTTGAGGTCCCTTGTTCTCAAGAACTCTGCACAGCGACTGTGGTGTGGTTTATCTGCGCGTCTTTTGTGCAACGTCCGGTGTTGTCATCCTCTGTGTTTCTAGAGCTGCAGATAGCAGTGCGCTATTGTGAACGACGGCGCGAACAGTCGCAGACGTCCCATCTGTCGCAAGAGCGCCCAGAGGTGTCGGGTGCAAGGCGAGTGGAGGAAGTTATAGTGTTCTACCGGAAAGACGCAAGGAAACAAAAGGGTTTTCTTTTCCCTACGACCTTCCTCCCTCCGGGAATATTTCTGCGGGCGCTCATGCTCTGTAAGTCGTGGTATCCGACCAACTTGTTGAAAGCCAGTTGGTTCAAGGACAATTTGTCGATAGACAACTTGTAAAATAGGCCGCTCTTTCATAGGCCAATTCGCAGATCCCAACTTATCAAAGACAAGTTCGTTTTGTAGGCTTCCGAGGATTTAAGAGGAACCTCCTTACTATTGTCGTTTCTTGCTCTTCATTTTTTCCCTCGATGTGATTTTGTTTTCTTTTGCATGTCCAAGTACACGGTACTATTGGAGAGAATGACGAAATGGGGAATGGCGGAATATGTAGTTTTCGATACACACTGCGTCACAACTGGCAGTTTCTGAGAGCTCATGAAAATGAGCGGTAGGAGCGTAGGTACGATTCCTATCAACCATATTATCTACTGGAAGTGCTAGACCTAGGGTGCAACAACTAAAACATTAGCCGGGCCATAATTATCGTAACTAAAATCTGTCCAGGCCGCACCTAGTGCGACGTGTGGCACATTTGGCTGCGGTCAGGCGTTTGATGTCAGGTGCCATCGCACTCGTTCGGCCGTCTTAGCACAGCTCGCAATGGTCACGTCCGCCATGGCAGATCGCAGGCGGTTCTTGTTCAGTCATCATTCATAAGCTCGCGTGCTAAAGCGTGTGAGTGGTTCGGGCAGTTGTAGGCCTGATGATGCGAGTACATTGAACACTCGAGAACAGCTCCTGCCCGTGACAAATGACACTCCGAAATCTACATGGCTGCGACTCTCATGCCGACTATCTGTCTGCGCGCCTAATGTACTGCATTATTGCCGAGTGCGTCAACCATTGATCGCCTGTTTCTGTTTTTCGGCTCATAAGCAGCATGCTCAGGCGCAGCTCTCTCTCGTGAAAGTGGTCATGAACAGACTATGTGAACGGCTGCCGATGTTGCCATGTGTCCGAGTGTCAACCGATGATCATCTTGGTTCGTGTCTCTGTGCATCACCAGCATCGCTAAAACAGTGCTGTCTATCCAGGAATTGGTTGTGATCAGAAGATGCGACTAGTCGCTCCGGTTTCCCTGTGTTTCACAGCAAAATGACATATGCTCCCTGGTTGTTACATTTCAGATTTCACTGCTATATACGGAACCGTTTGTGCGACTATCGTACAATCAATCGACCTGCAGATAATCATGTTGTGACGCTGATCTAGACCGTAACTTTGATCGTACTATGCCATTATAGCTGTCGTCTGTGTACAATGCCATGCTAGCACGCACCTTGGGTACTCTCCGAAAAGAGGGCGGGACTGCATTGAAATACTGTGGAAAAGAGATGTGCCCTTGTCTTAAAACAGAGGCGTTTGCTGCTGCGTCGGATGTCGAGACTCCCGCGGCATTGTGCGCCAGCCTTTTCGGGGCTCCCGAGGCAGCAGCAGGCTATAAACTGCGCGTTAACTTAACAAAGCTGAACAGGGTCATCCTCCAAGAGCAGAATATGATGCCGACCGTGGACCAGGCGTTCGGGTTGCTGGGAAGCGCTACCATCTTCTCGAAACTGGGTGCAATATCGGCTTCACCAGGTACGCGTCTCCGAAAGCTGTCAGGAGTACATGACGTTCATTACAAGCTTCGAGAGATTCTATTATCATTGCCTGCTCTTTGGAAGTACGTCGGCCCCAGAGGCGTTCCAAAGCCCGATGTCACTGATTCTCGAGGGAATTAAAGGAAGCGTCAACGTGGTAGACGACGCCCTGGTGTTTGGCAGGGACCAGTCTAAACTCGACAGCTTACTCCAAGTTGCCCTCGAGAGACTGCAGCAAGCGGGCGTTACGCTGAATTCCTCCCAGTGCCGCCTCGGGGTGTCGTCCCTCAAGTTCCTCGGTGTGATGTTGAGCGCCAACGGCATAGCACCAGACCCCGACGAGGTCCCTCGCCATCATGGGTATGCAATTTCAGACAGACGTGCAAGGCGTGCGGCGCCTCCTGGGAATGCTGAACAACATCGGACATTTCTTGTTGAGCCTCTCCGCAGCCACTGCACCAGCCAGGCCCGTCCTAGACAAGGGCACGGTCTGAACCTGGGGGACTGGTCAAGCTTCAGCCTTCGACTCACAAAAGAAGATGGTGACATCCAGCTCCTGCATGGCTTGATAGAACCCAAAGTATCCAGCAATCGTTTCTGCAGGCACGAGCTCGTACGGCCTGGGCGCCGTCCTCCTGCGGGAGCAACATCTGGTGAGCGAAGAGCGGTTGCCTTTGCGTCGCGGTCACTGAATACTGCCGAACAGCGGTACAGCCAAATCGAGAAGGAAGCGCTGGGAGCCCTGCGGGCCATCCAGAGGTTCAAAGCGGTTCTGCACGATCTGAGCTTTTTTGTCGAAACCGGCCACCAGACGCTTCTCCGGTTTCTGGGCTCCACCGACCTCGACCTAATGCCGCGTCACGTCCAGTGGTTTCGCATGCCGCTGCTGCGCTACCAGTTCACGGCGCAGTATGTTCCTTACGAGTGCCTAGCCACTGCCAACATGCGCCCAGAAAACTCACGGTCCTCGCTCCAGCTGCGTATACCGCAAACAGCGTAGAGCTCTTCGTGTCACAGGTTCTGACTGCACACTCTAAGAAAAAAGGGAGGAGAACTAAGGCAAACATCGTGTTATCCTCCATTTCACTGACGCGCGCCCCAAGCTGATCTGAGAAGCAGGGAGGAACAAAACGTCTT
>JAZHYW010034024.1:0-14653 GCA_037355805.1 Ixodes ricinus | reverse complement strand
CTTCGTTCCAGTTACATTATTGCTGAAAAGTAACGACGAAAAGTAGCTGTCATTACTTTCATCGTTACCTCAGAAAAAAGTAACTCGTTACAGTTCCAAGTTACCAAAAAAGTAACGCGAAGCTACAGTAACGCGTCACTAGTAACGCGTTGCTGCTTAGGGCAGCCTATGTTGCCCTCTGCGATATCTGCTGCGTCTCGTTCGGGGGCGGCGGAAAAAACCTCACCGCAAAACTGGCATATGCGGAAAAAAAGCTCACCGATTTTTAAAAAAATATTTGGTAGCTTAGCGGATTGTACGTCTACGCGTTGAAATTAACACAATTAGAGTACGTCACATAAAAAAAAAGTGTCCTCTTTTTGTAATATTCTTTAAGTTCACTTGGCATAATTACTAATTCCTCATAAATTAGAGATCACCTATTTTGTATATTAATGACGCCGCAAGTATAACACACCAGAACATCGCACACCCGGCAAAAAGACAACAATTCATTGACAGCTCGGCAGTGCGCCGATCGGTAGCTCTGTCAGATAAAGAGGTTTGTTTTCTGCAAGCTAATATGAATAGCTGTGTACGAAAAGCCGTTTTCATATTAGCGTTTACCACAATAATAGGACTTTAGTTGCGAGAACAACTTTGAACTTTCGTGTTTCTTGTCTCCCACTCCGTCTTCGTCGTTCGAGGCGGTTTTCATCGCGGATAACGTTTACCAACTCGCTGCAACACAGAAGACTGGCTCTTATATACTCACGAGTAACAACAGTGACAAAGATGTGCTAGCAGCAGGTCATGGGTGGCTCGCCGTAGAAAGCGCACTATCATACAAAGGCAACGTGTGGAAACTCCAGCACGAACGGATAGAAAACGTGCACGTCCGTGGAAGAAAGACACCATCGATATCCTGCTGACCGATCCATCCTGTTTTCAAAAGGTTGCCAAAAAATTCAAAGTGAATTTCAGGCATGGCGTTGTTACGCATTTGCACTTCCGGATTTTCGGCATTTGCCAGCCTCGCTTTTTAGGTTTTGAGGCTGACATTATTATTCAAGTTTTCGAACTTTACCCTTTTCTTCAAGTTCGTGAAGTTTTCAGTTAGGCTTTCGTTGCTTAGGAGATTAAACGCAGCGAGCACTTCGCCCACAATTACTAATTTGGAAACAATATGCCCAATCGAGCTTAATAAATATTACAAAAAAGGGACATTTCCTTTTTTTTATAAAGCTGACGAATTTTAATGATAATAATTTGATATATGTTACGCTAGAATCCAAAAACCATCACATCGAAAAAAAAAAAAAATTCGGTGAGCTTTTTCTGCGCATGCAGCTTAATGTCCGAGTGAGCTTTTCTGCGCATCCGCCGGTTTTTGCGGTGAGCTTTTTCTCCAGTATTTCCCGTTCAAGATATGCGAGTGTGGTCCGCTCACACCTAACCAATGTTGCCCGCTCCGCTATCCGCTCCGTGACCCACTTAAATACGCGGTGCCCATGCGGTCCGCACCTTGCTTCTACTGGCTTCGTCCTCCATCCATGTGCCGGCCTGCTCCCGCTTTGTCCTACGCTGCCCAGACTGCTATCCGCTGCGGCCCGCTCAGCTCTTTGCTGCGGTCAGCTCCACTATCAGCTATCGCTGTAGTGCGCGTTATATGCACGGTGGCCCAGCGCTATGCGGGGAGCAGATCGTGTGTTTCTTGCGCAGGGGTTGCTGTGACATCAGAACGGCGCCGAGCGCTGGTCAGACCATGTTTCAAAAAATAGTGGGTAGAGATCAATGCTATATGCGGCCGAGATCTACCAACTATCTTTTTTTAATCGTCCAATAAGAGTTTGGCGTCGTTCTGACGTCACCGCAACTTCTGCGCAACAAGACGACGACTTGCTTTCCGAATATGCATTTGATGAGCGAAGCCAAGATTAGAATCGCTGATTCGTTTTCTGTTTCGCCAAACCGTTTCCCAATCAACCGAAAAGAACCCCATAAGACTGTTGCTCGTTTTTGGTTCAGGTTCAATACCAAATATTTGATTTCGAATGTTGGTTTTGTTCCGGTCAGGTCAAAATAATGCTTTTGGTTTGATTTCGGGCTCGGGTTTGAGTTCGGTTGACAGCCTGGTAAATACGTCAAATTACCTGTGTCTGGTATCAAGAAGACTTCCCCACCATGATCTTGCCCGCTGGTATTTAAATGCTAAATAATTTTCAGAACAAGCTCAAAATGCAGCCATAGCCACGAACAACCCGGTATTGAAATTACTAAACTACATGGTGTAACGTTACCCGAGCGCACAGGCTAAATGCCTGTACTATTACTGAACCCCAGTAAAGCGTTTAAAAGGATTACTTAAAGGAATACTACAACGAAATTTTGGCGCTCATTTTTTGGTTTATATGTGTTCAAAGAAGCAGTATCACATCGAACATACCAATATCTTGTTAAAAAAGACACGAAAAGGATTTTTAAAACGAATTAAACGATTAGCGAATAGCACCTGGTGGATGTCGCTAACGCCTCGTTTGTAATGCCCGTCTGGGAACCTTGACAGCTAGTGACGGTAACTGTCTCGCCTCCGGCCACCACGAGAGAAGAGGGGAAGGAGGAACTCCCCTCTTCCCGAGAATGCCTTTTCTGTGTCGCAGAAGTCGCTATTGTCCCCCTACAAGATTATAGAAGATTAACCCGTCACTCAAAATTCGTACGAAAGCAGCCGCTTCGGTTGGCTGGAACGACTCAGAGCAGACTTGTGTCTATCTCAAATACTCTACTCAAGATACTTTATCTTAAATACGTTTTGAAGTATATTGGTATCTTGCAAATACCTTTGATGCGAGAGTATTTAATACTCTATTTTAATTACAATTTCGAGTATCTTGTACTTATTATCTTAAATACATTTTTGACATTCCGCCATTTTCCGAGTTTTTCGGTATGAAGTGGCGTGGGCGTGGCACGAGCAAAAGTGAACATTCTTTCGAGCAACCGAATCCTGTTGCTAGCTCCGATTAGCTACGGTGACTTTAACTCAGCTCGTCAAAATATCGCTTTTTGCCGACTGTTACTCATATTTCAGCCCAAAGTTCGTACTAATGAAGGTTCTCCCCTCGACTTCCCAAAGGCGCCTTTTGTTTCTATAGCGTTTCCCCCAAAACAATCTTCAAACAAAAGGTGCGGCTTTTACGGAACTAAAGATGCCACCCTGAGGCGCAAGCAGACCGGAAATGACCTACGAGAACAATGCTGACATGAGTGTCAAAGAAAATAACAAATAGAAGAAAATGAGAAGTGGACACACACAAAAAGTAGATATTTTTTGTTTTGCTTTATGTATAATCGACCACGCTAAAGCAAAACGTCCAGGGTTTTTTTCTTGTTTCTTTTTCTTTGTGTGTGTTAGTCTGGCACCTATTGCTCTCGCGAACACTGTCTGTAAGCGAACGTTGATAAGCAGAGAACAGTACAGGAAACGAACTAGGAGCTGGATGACCTCTCAAAATACCAACAAAGTGTCCCCCAACGTGGAGTGCTTTTTTGAACGCAACCTACTTAAAGAAGGTGCGACCACTGCCGTGGCGATTATGTAGGTTCTTTTTGTTATCCATTCACTCATGTTCGTGTCCCGACAGCATGAGAGTGCGTATACACAAGGTAAGAGGCGGACACTGCCATAGGCCCCAGCGGCCCAGATAGACGAGTGACAGGTAGCGCTCCTAGCGGGCGGCATTAAGCATAATCTGGTTCCGGTTCCGGTCAAGTTAGTTTCGGTTTCGGTTTGGGGATTTCTGTTCCGGTTCTCTAGCACCCTTCTCTCTGCCTTTCCTTCCCGCCTCGCTCCTCGCTCGGCTCTCGGGAGCTCCTCGACTCCCGAAGCCGCTGGTTTTTTTGGTTTTTTTTTTCTAAGATTGATAGCACTTTTGTTTTAATTTTTACAATAAAATCCGTGCAAAATGTGTCAAACAATATTTCAACTAACTTCACAAAACAGAGGTGTATTTCTTGTTATTTCCCTTTTGTAAAGCATTGAAGTTACACAATCGCCACGTTGACTCCTGGCTGGTGGAGCATTTTGGGGTCAACAACAGTAAGTGGTTCGAAAACATTTTATTGGACCAGATTCATGTATACATGATTTACTTCACAAGCTCTGTATGTTTTATACGAAACAGATACTCACAGAAATAAATTAATGTGAAGGAGTTCGGCATATCGCACACTTCGTAATAGATTCTTAGCGGAACCAAGTTAACAAAAACTTTCCACAGAAAACATGCTGAATCATTCATTCACTTTCATGCCGACTCGGGCACGGGAAGTAAGTGCAGAAATAAATAAGACATCGCTATCATTACCAGTCATAAGAGTATAATAAGAGTGCGAAGCACAAACCGGATAGTACAAAATCCCAATTTCCGGCTAATATAAAAAACACCAATTTGCATAGCCTCAAGCTCATTGCGGGCGAGCTATTACCAAACAATGAGAGCTCTATTCAAAATCTGACAAGATTCAACGTCCCTAAACATTCCCCGAAATTGGTCAGGAAAGAAGTATGGCTTCAGAAAAAGCGGCTAAAAAACTATAGACAGTGGATGCAAAAGTGGATACCTTTTCTTTCGAATATTTTTAGCATCTATAAACTATTTTTTATAAATTCTGTTGAAAGTGAATAAATATTTTTGTTAAGAAGCCGTGATACACATTTGCTGGGAAAAAGAGAAACAAATGTTGGGAGTGCAAGCAGCACCGCCCAATTAATAAGCACTTTCTGTTTTTGGTTTGGCAACCACCTCCGTTAATACACTATTAACAGTTAAACCTGTCTAGTTGCTTACCAGCCACTGAAGAGTGCAACCGAACTTTGTTCAAATTCTGGTTAAGCAATCGAACATGCCAACACAAGCGTATTCTGCAAAACATTTTTAAAAACATTTTGTGCCACTCCTCTGAGCAAAGGCTAAAACCACCGAGACCTCAAAGCGTGCCATAGAAAGTGGCATACACTCCTCGAACATGTGCCACACGCTCTATTATAGAAAAAAAAGTGATTTCCTAGTTGCTGAATGAAATTAAAGGCAGCATGTGATGCTACTACTAAGTTTCCGAAGAGTTTTCCTGGCACGTGGTATGCTTTAAGCACAAGAAAGTACTGGGGAGGCCTGGTCAAGCTATCAGACTCATCCCACAGCAGCTGAGAACAGCCACAGCTGTGGGTTGTCTGTTCAAACACAAGCTTGATCAAATAGCGCCAAACGTAATACGTGGACGAGTCATCAATTACGTTAGACCTGATGTCTGCTGCCAGCTCAGAAATATCCTCTAGTGGCAGGAAGTTATCAGTTGGAAGACATTCCACATTGTCTGAAATTGAACTTTCATGTTGCGAAGATATTGGTAACTCCTTGAGGAGGTCAGCCTTGTCATCCTGTACGTTTCCGTTGTTCGACAGTTTGAACAGTTTCTTTATTCCTATGTGTTTTAGTCCTAAGGTGAACTGATGCGCATTTGGGTTTGTGTTGCAGCCCAGCATTTGTCGTACATAGCTCCAAAAAGTTTCTCAAGTGGGTCTTGCTACAGGCGTCGTGTAAGTAAGAACTTAAAGTCATGGCTGTTTGAAAGCTCATCCCAGAGCGTGAGGACACTTTTATAGTAACTTGCCACCCTATAATGGCTTGCGGCTGCCTGCTACTTTGGAACTGCCATGCTGAAATCCATCCGAGTTGCTGGTGAAGGAAATCGAGTATTTCAGATTCTCCCTTCAGAATGGCATGACGCAACTTCTGCCCTGTCTTCTTGAATTGTGAGCTATTTAGACAATCAAAAAGTATGTACATCCTATCCCGAAAATAGGCTGTAGTCATGGCTGCCTCAGGAAGCTCCTTGGCATAAAGAAGGGATAGGATTGCAAGAAAGAGTGAGGCACTCAGTACCTGTGCGGCACAATTTACTTACATGTTACTGAAAGGTTTTTGAAAAATGTGCCTCTCAGTAAGTTTCGGAGCCAATTGCAAGCTCATCTCATGGGTAGAACGATAAAGTTCAACAATATGGGACCACTCGATGACCTCATTTTTAATACAAAGTTTGTGCGCTTGGATATTGCTCCAGGTTGTTTTGGGGAGGTGCGGAACATCAAAGATAAAGTAAACATATTTGTTGTCAACTTCGAAAAACGGCTTATCAACACACACACCGTTGGTTGGCCAAGCTTACGTTTGAAGCCCCTAATCACAGACCACAGCCTTTACTGTGAAGCAACAGTCTCAAGCTCCCGAATTAGAGAACTGAGGAGACTGCGTTTAACAGAAGACGTTGTTGCAGTGTGCCCAACAGTGTTTGCAAGGGGCTAAGTCCACCCCACCTCCTGGAAATTCCAGAGAGCACAACAAACAAGGCTCTATCTGCAATGTTAGAGATTCGTTCAACACTGTCATTTGTAAATCCATGAAGAATGTTGTGTGCAGGGTCGTGAGTTAAGTTATTTTTTAAAACAATCTTATCGAAAATAAAGATGCACAAACGATCAAGTGCAGCCCGACAGCCCGGCGGAAACAACAGCGCGAGAAACTCAAACCGATCGGCTTCACGAATCCACGCCGAGCATGCGAGCACGCCGCGGGCAGTCATGCGTCACCTTGATTGATGCAAAGTCGACCGAACATGATGCAGCAGAACGCACAGACGGACGGCACGCACGGCACGGACGAACGACGCACGGACGAGCAGAAGCCATGCAGAATGATGCAGAGGCGACGGCGAGCAGGCAGGCAGGCTGGGCAGGCCATGGCAGGCGCCATTCATCACGTGGTTTTTGTGACGTATTTGATTAACACTCTTTAGTCGTTTTAAGTATTTTAAATAATTCTAAAGCATAAAAGTTTAAAAAATAATGACTTCTCGAAGAAAGAGCTATAATTAATATTAACCAAATCACAGAAAAGCGCCACGTAGCGGAGGGCATTAAACGCACTATCTGGGCCGCGAATCGGCTTCAGTGTCCTCTCTTTACGTTTACTAGATTGCTCTATGTCCCAAGTTCGTTTATAGTGAATATGGATTGTAGTTAAACGATGCGTCTGAGGTGCGCCGCAGGATGTGATATTCAGCGATCTCACTATTGGCGAAGCGCTCTGACCCGTTTGTCACCCCCACCTCGGTGTTTACCCAACACAAGGCCTGCGCACATGCCGACAAGCCTTGTAGGCATGTTCGTGCGCGAAGCACAGTGTAATGAAAAAGTACCAACAATTAGTGAAGTGACGTTAAGTGCCGGATCTCCTTCCAAAGCAGTTCTCAGAAGATGCGAACTTGACCCACTTAGGCTTTTGTGCTCAGCTGGGCACCATACATGCTGCATTGTTCATGCGGGCCGGAGTGGTAACAAAGGAGCCCCTCCTCCCCCTCAGCGGAGAACATGAACTTCGGCCAGCTGAGCGCTGAGCCATTGTTTTATTGTCCCCGTCTCCCGTCCATCTAGTTCTAAAGTTAACCGCTTGGGGCGCCACAGTCTGATCTCCTCCCCAATAGCTAAAGCGACCTCTTTCAAATTTCTTGTTGTCCCAGAAATGTTTTGTAACATCTATCAGTGATATTGCCACGCGCGTTGCCCAGCGAGCGCGTTGCCCTAATGGTTACCGCGCTTGGATCTCGCGCGGAGGCTCCGGGTTCGATACCAGAAAGCGGACTTCTCTTTTATTTATTCTTTCAACTTGACATTCTGGTAAGTTCGAGAATTTGGACGTCTAATCGAGTTACGAATGTTCTACGCGCCGAACTTTCTACGCCGAATGTTCCAGAAACCCACGCGGGTACAAAGGTGCTCGAGTGGCGGTCCGGAGTCAGTCTCGCCCCAGCGGTCGATCCTGCTGTTTCGCCGACATCGACGCCTGCGACGCTAGCCTTTCTCTATTTTGTTTTGGGAAAAAGTTCGCCCCACTAAACGTTTAGTTTCTTCAGTTATTCAAAAATACTCCAAAAGCCGGGAGACGTCATAATTAAAATAATAGCACCGACTTGACACAACAGAAAAAACAATTTCATTAGACGTTTCGCCTCCCATGCGGGAGGCATCTTCAGTAGTTACAAAGCAAATGCAAGGTTCAACCTCAAGTCACCGCTATTTATCAGTAATGTCCGTATAAGCTTCGTGGAGAGGGCCGCGGTTTTTGTTACACACGGATGTGTCCCTGCGGACAAACCACGATTCTAGGAGTTTCCGGGGCCCCCATCTGTCCTCCCTCGCCAAGGTCGTCGCGGCAGCAAAGTCAAAAGAATGCCCCATTGTCCACGTATGGTCCACAAGTTCAGTCTTCAGTCGCGTCGCGTGGGATGCGTACGTGACGTCACGCTTGTGTTCTTTGAGTCTGGTCTCTCTCCTCCGTCCGGTTTCACCAATGTAGGACGCCGGGCAGTCACTGCAGGGGATCTTGTAGATAACGCCTCTCTGAACGTTCGGCGGGGTTGGGTCCTTTGGTTTGGAAACGGAATTTCCAATTGTTCTGTATGGCTTGAAAACAGTTCGAATGCCAAGGGGCCTCAACGCGCGACTGAGAGGTTCGGAGACTCCTTTGACATAGGGGATGCACACTACATTCTTATCTCTTTCCCTTTCACACGGTTGCACATTTTGTTTCATTCGCCGCCTCATTTTATTCGCCGCCTCATCATTTATCATTCGTGACAATATTCTGCTCTTTATAGTCGGACTGCATAAAATAGCTCTACGATACTTTTTTTCCGTTTTGTGTTGTCGCGTGCTAATAAACCATTCTGGTAACCCAGATTTCAATGACGTCGATACAAATTAAGCAATGCGGAAGTATCTTCAAAAGTAACTGAAATACATTTCTAAGTACTTGTACTCTACTCAAGATACTTTACAGTTAAAGTAACTTGGTATAGTTGAACGTGAGCGCGTTGGTATTTTAATAACTTGTTACAGAAAGAATAAAGCAAAAAGGACGGACAAGGACGGACATCTTTCGACTTTCAACAACATGTAGTATTTTTTATTAGATGGTGGCGTCGAGATCGGTAGACGATGAGGGAAAGGGAAGGGGAGGGAAAGGAAAAGTGAGAGAAGAGGGAGAGGAGAGGAAAAGAAGGAAAGGGGGAAGGAAAGGAAAAGTGAAACAAGGGGGGGGCAGAGGAGGGGAGAAGGTCGGGGCTGCGGGAGAGCGAGGATCTGTTAGCCTAGTACGACAAAAAGGGGGTCGGCATCAGAAACTCAGGAAGTTGTTAGCCCGGTAAGATTAGTAGAGAGGAGAGGGAAGTGGTGTAGGGAAGAGGGAGTCATCTTGAGACACAGAGCGGCGCCGCATCGCCGCATTGTCAGTGAGCAAGGGCCCCCCGGGCCCGCCTCAAGGCCGCCAGTTGGGGTCGCAGATAAGCCGCCTCCCTCTCCGAAAGGACAAGCGAGGAAGACGAAATGTTTTGAGATGCCTGCTGCATGGCGTATGCTTCAATTATCTGGCGCCCGCAGCGGATCTCTATGTGAGCCCAGAATCCGCACGTTGTGAAACTGGGGCTCACACGAAGAGCATGCGCCTCTATGGCGGAGAATGGGATGCTGGGACTCAATGTCCCCTTTTTTTATTTCCCTGTCGTGCTCGCCCAGCCTGTCATTCACGCAGCGGCCCGTTTGACCGATATACTCGGCGCCGCACGACAAGGGGATTGAGTACACGTGACCCGTTGCGCAGGGAATGAAGCCTGTTTTGTGTTTTTTTGACACTATGCAGCACCCTATTACGTTTTCTTCTAACGTCTCGCAGAGCGCAGAACGAACATTTTCACCGTCGTCTCTCGCTCCACGCTAGTGAGCCGGCTGCCGGCTCGAGATGGCAAGGCACATCATCGCGGACAACGGAACCCAGAACGCGAAGCGCACATTTGCCAGACTGTTTGATCAGTACTGCCAGGCTGGCGGTTGGATCAATAGACCCGCCAAACTCTCCCAGTATAAAAGGCTCTGGAATGACTAGGCCATCCTCTCGACGTCAGCCTCGCCGTAGCTTTGCTCGTCCCGAGACGACCTACGTCACGATTTCGTTGGATGTCACGTGGTCTCTGCTGGGCCTTCACCGAGCGCTTGCCAGAGTGGGCCAGTTATAGCGGAAAATACAGCCATCAGGCTCAAAATACAAAGGTGCGATTGTCATTTACAGATATTGTGGATCAGTTTCAACCTATTTGTGAACACCACGGGAATATTTCAAAATTCGTTGAAGTATCCGTTTAAGGAGCTCAGTGAAAAACCCAAATTCGATATGATAGAACAATTATCAGACGAACAAGAACCCTGAACGATGAGAAAAAATAAATAAAACCGGGCAATAGAACCATCAACAATCAAATATAAAGCTGCATCATTAAAAAAAACCGAGACTGCTGGTAACGACACACACACTCAAAGGTTGCAATAACAGCTGACATTTTATTTTCTAAAACCTGGATGAATAGGAAAAAAAACGAACGAATAAGGGAAAGGGAAGACACCCAAGAACACCTCCTTGCACGAATGTACATTCCGACAGTTACCAGGACAATCACGGCTTCCGCGACAACCTCCTCCTCTATTGTCGCAGAAATCTGTCACCCCGACCGAAAACGAACAAAACTTTCCTTTCCGCAAATTTGTAGACACTCAAGGTCAGCACTTTTCACAGCCCAAACAATCACCGAAGTTCGTGGTCCGACCCGAATGAAGGCTTATTAATAGCGTTTCCTTTACGTAGTATTGCGAGCGATTCCTTTATGAAACCTTTCTGGTCATCTGTTTCCTTTTCTTCCATTGATGTCACATCCCACAACGGTATCCAATTATTATGGGTGTAGGACCATTCTTTGAGTGACAATTCATTGCACGACCGCTGGTAGCAGAGGCTATTTGCAGTCTTTGGTAGTAACTCGTTACTAGTAACGCCTTACTGTAACTTCGTTACTTTTTTGGTAACTTGTAACTGCAACTAGTTACTTTTTTAAAAATTAACTTGTAACTGTAACGAGTTACTTTTTTCTGAATTAACGATGAAAGTAACGACGTTACTTCTGTCGTTACTTTTTGAGCTTTTTATGAATAATATATCACTGAACGAGTACTATTTAGCTTCACATCTTGCACTTTCCAAATTGTCTGTTCCGTCATTTCGAGTGTCTTATTTGTCGCGAGTCACGACACAAATATAGCCACGTGTACATTTGATAAAAAAAAAATTTAGTTATCTTCACGCACGCGCTTGTACTTTGTGACTGAACACTTACATCTTATACTTCGTTTCACCTTCCGTCCAGACACAGCCGATGCTACGAGATTATATGACGAATCAGACAGCGTGAAAAGTGCATCATCATGGTGTTCGTTATGGTTCTGTATGTGTTCTAGCATCTCTGAACCAATCAGAAACAGAACAAGCCTAGTGATTTGCACTTTTGACGCTGCTTCACTGGTCCCGTTCCCTCGTAGCATCCGCTGCGTCTGGACGGAAGGTGAAACGAAGTATAGTGTTTTGAAGCACTATCTATGTTGGGGGGGGGGGGTTCGTGCAAACGCTTTTTAATCGAGTAAATCAACCTTGAAGCAACAATACACGCGGAGGGCACTGCGCATGTTTCGCATTTTGATTTGCGCCACTACTCTGGTGTGGAAAAGTTTAAAACACAAATTTCGAGAAGCAAGTGCTGCTAAGTACCAAATGAAGTAAAAAGGCATACTTTTTTAATTTAATGCAATAAAATTTTGTGAGGGGCGTTTTCTAGTGTTTCCCTAATTTTTTCGTGTTATAAAAAAGTAACTGAAAATAACGTCGTTACTTTTTTAAAAGTAACTGTAACTGTAACGAGTTACTCTTTTGTTGCGGTAACTGTAACGGTAACTTCGCTACTTTTTTCTGAAAGTAACTGTAACTGTAACGAATTACTTTTTTAAAAGTAACTTACCTAAGACTGGCTATTTGTCACCTAGGGCAATTCGTCATAGGGCGGTTCGTCACCATGACAATTCGTCAAACATTTCTTTCTGATAATTTTTTATGGGTTTTGTTGCTTATTGAGCATAGGTCTTTAGGTGAGGTGCAATTACTAGTGACCCTCTTTCTTTCTTTACTTATTTTTCCCGCCCCCATGAAATCAGTTTGTACTAATTTTTATAGGCACTGCGTAATAATGTCTTGACCACCACAACCTTGGCACCACTCCTGGTGACTAATAAGAAGGGAGTACTCATTCAGGTGCGTAAATACAAGTGTTTTATTAATGATAGCACTTTACCAGTGTTCACAAAGAGATACTTCTGGCACATGCTTCGACGACATCCAAGTTGTTGGTCCCGTCATAGCGATGAAGGATGGCCCGAAGTCGCCTGTCGTGTCCGGCCCGCTTCCGCGACACCCTTGTGGAAACGACCCCGCTTGCAGCTTGGCTGAGTTTCAGCTCCGTTATAGCTCGCTCCCTTTTTAGTGACTCCAGGAAAGGCCCAGAGATTAGAGTGAAGAACAACTTACGTTGCTCTGCAAAAATGATATCGAGGCCTTTAAGATAAACACGAAGTTACAAACTGTCCAATAAAACTTGTTTAGGCTCGTTTCTGCCCATGTTTGCCTAAAAGACGTTTGCACGCACGAAAGAAGACAAGCACAAAAAGGTCAGGGCCGGGGTGAGCTTGTCCCGACCGGACCTTCGTGTGCTTGCCTTTTTCGTGCGCGCGACGTCACTTTAGTCACACAGACTGTCGATTGCATGTGCGGCGTGAATAAGGCGGCAATAAAAGAAGTTACCTGTAGCCCATACTGCCATGCCTCCGCACTGTTGTAGGTCCGCGGCATTCCACCCATCGTCGCCTAATGCACGGGACCCGCATTCTTGGGCGGACTGGGCGGAGCAGATCCCGTTTCGTCGCGGTCGGCCGATGTAAATACCTCCTCAAGTAGTCCGTTACTTGAGTCGTCTCAGGGGAAATGCTTCCATGATATCGTGACAAGCTTCAGGATTGTTCCCAGCAGGCAGAAATGCCAAAGCCGGGAGCATTTTTATCTGGAATAAAAGGAAAATGTTTTGAAACTCTGCACAAACTAATGAGCAATATATACAGAAAAAGAAACAACACGCTACAGGCCAAGAGAGACTAACCTTTACTGCAAATGTCTCGTCCGTGGCATGTGGCAACGCTTGAAGGAAGCCCGAGGGCGCAAAGCTTCCGATAGACGTACCCGGCAAGATGTAAAAAGCACCCTCGAATTTGGACTTCTGAAATAGTGTCACGAGCGGCGTTGATAGCGGCCATTTCCCGAAGTCCGTGCTGCGCACTGGGGTCCAATGTTGTCAGCCATGGCGGCTGCTTGAGGCATCCTGCTAACATCGAAAAAAAGTAGTAGAGTTTGCGCAGCCGGTTGCAATACCCCTGAGATAACACCTAATACCCTACTGAAAAAAATTATATGAATTTATTTCTGATATGTTTATTGGACACCTTTTTCATATCAGAACTTATTATTTCATATCAGTTTCATATGCCGCATATCAGTTACACTAGCTAGGTGGCGCTAGGTACCACCCCATTCATGTGCTACAAAAATATTTTTATTTACTCACGCCACCATCTAGATACATTACGCATACCACTAGCATCAGCTGAATATATACATTGAGCGCATACACATACACGGCACAACAAACATGAAATCAACAGCACACCCAATAACTACTTCTGAGCTCTGCGTTTCCGCCTTTTATACAGGTCGTTTTGTAAGTACGGAGTTTTTCGGTGACCACCTAAGCAATAAATAATATTCTCAGCATGTTGGATTTTTTTCAGTAATGTCATACCTCTGAGAGTATTTTGAACGGCTCAGGGGATGAATCTCTTAATAAAAAGTAAACGCTCATGCCGTAATTATTTGAAAGCCAGTAAATCAAGCCGCTCCACTGCGGCAAGTCGTATACTGAAAAACATTATATGAAATTATTTCTGATATGTTTATTGGACACATTCATATCAGTTGGCATATGTTGCATATCAGTTCTTATATGCCTCATATCAGTTTTTGGTTATTTCATATCAGTTTCATATATCGCATATCAGTTTTTTGGTATTTCATATCAGTTTCATATGTCGCATATCAGTTTTTGGATATTTCATATCAGTTCTTATATGCCACATATCAGTTTTTGGTTATTTCATATCAGTTTCATATATCGCATATCAGTTTTTGGGTATTTCATATCAGTTTCATATGTCGCATATCAGTTTTTGGATATTTCATATCAGTTCTTATATAGATTCATATAATTTTTTTCAGTAGGGTGAGGACAACGTTGCAATTGGAACTAACCTGCGGTACGTTCGACTCAGCTTTTGTTTGGGAAGTAAGCCGTACACTACATAGGCACGGTGATCCCGTTTTCAGCGCATGTCGTCGCCCTCGCCACTGTTGTGCAAGAGAAATGGCTCTTCCGTGCGGTTCACCTACTGAAAGCAAATATGGCGTGTAAATCAACCGCATAATGGTAATGTTACATGGCATCTAAATCAACCGCGTGATGTTTTATGTACGCACCGTGTACTCTCTTGGGAGTTTGATGTCCTCTCGGCAGAGGTGGGGAGGGCGCGGTTAATTGTTTGCCCGTTGCCTCTATATCTTCCGGAATGGTTTGACGTAGAGTT
>JAZHYW010034023.1:0-47401 GCA_037355805.1 Ixodes ricinus | reverse complement strand
ATACAGTATTGTTGATGGGCATTAAATGGAATGGTGTGTTCCATACAAAAACACCATTCATACTGCTGGACTGTTCAACTTGTCGAATACCTTCTTTTCCTTGCAAGTGATTGAAAACTTCTTTTCTCTTTTATCCGTAATCCTAATTTCTTCTTTTTCTTTTCCGCACACGTCTGATTTTTTTTTACTACTGGTTTTTTTGGCGTTTCCTCATCCTTTAGGAAGTACTTTTCTCTTTATCCTTGCCCGACACCGCTCCCCGTAGAACGCTTCCTCCTTGTAATATGCAATTGAAGGCACTAACACAGCCTCCCGTTGTCTTGCATATTAGGCCTCTAGCAATTCACGCGCGAGTTGGTTTCTGTGTTTTCCCACAATGCTAACTTGCAGTAGTTTTGCTCGACATTCGACATGTACGGCAGTGAGCCGCTAGGTCACGTTGCTGGCGTCAAAGATGCGGCATGCTCTCTTCTTTGTTCGATCGTTAATACAACGTCCTGTTTGGCCTATATGCACATCTACATAACATAACATTATGTGCTTTTTTGTTCAGCTGGCCCACTGTAAAGAATGAATTCAAATCTGAAGCCCAGCTTAAGCCCGTGACTGGTTTTACACTGTCTTTAGATCAACATCAACGTAGTCACCGATGTTTTTTTAGAACAGCCATGTCAGCTATTTTAGCGTTTCATGAGCTTTCGGTGTCTTCGAGTAATCTTATACTTATTTTTTGACTACGTTCTCCAGTGCGCGCAGGTCTTAAACGTATTATAGGTATTTTGTAGCTAAAATCATCTACCTCGATAACCGTTACAAATAAAATGCACTACAAGTCCAGAGCCATTAATAAATAATAATAATGTTTTATTTAATAAAACAATTTGCTACAAGATAGCGGAATGAGCACAGGCTGTAATTATTCGTTGGTATACTATTTAATAGCTATTTCAAAAACCAAAAAAGCGAGAAAAAAAAGCACAAAGCCGTGTAAAAAAGAGGATAGTACAACGACAGTTTTCGTAGTCCAGCGGTAGGCCTGCTTCTTTCTCTCTGTATTTATTTTCCTAAGTTCGTTGGTTTTTTTAGTAGTATAGCGGAATGTAACGGCAGCGAAATGTGTGGGCCTAGGCAGCCAACAAAACACGGTATACACTTGCTATATATAAAAAAGAACCGTGCAATTTGCGTAAACGATTACAAATTTATCCACAGTAGTACCAGCTATACAATAACGTAGGGATGTAATACTCCTTCTTTTTTTACCGTAATTATTAGAACTACAAGATAACCGTAATGCCTTACTTTCTTTTTCTTAACCTTTCGTATTTGAAATCATTTTTAGTAATAATTACTTGTTATTGCTACATACTTATAAAATTGATCGAAGGAGAGGAAGCTAGTGTCATTTTTTCTACCTGCTTGCCATCATAGACTGGAAATCTTTATAAGTGAAATGTCTGCAATACGCTTATAAATTTAACAATTTCTCTTGTAAATTTCAATTTCGTATATCACATACCCACCGTAAGACGATTTTGTGAGTCAGTGTCAGGACGTCGTGCTCTACATAGCATGCCTTCTTTAGTTTGTATATATACGTGACACAACGGAGCTTCTATAACATGTTCTAACTGCTGTTTCAGCATGTGCTCATCAAAGATATACCAAACACGACTAAAGACTCATATGGTAATGCCATCTGCAGATGGACCGATTCGTTTCATGAAGGTGGAGGTAGCAGGTTTGTCTTGCTCCAATAGTGCTTGGTGAGGGTTACGAAACACACCAGCTATTTATTGGTATTTAGATAGTCTCTGTTACTGAGAACCAATCTATTAATAAGTCATCTCACTTGAAAAAGAGGAACTGCTTGCTCGTAGTCATAATGTAGTAATAAACGGTATCGTCGGTGATACTGAAATATCATTGCAACGTATTATCCTATGGGTCGTTTATACTAATATTAAAAGTAGCTTTCATAAAACAGTTCTGCGGCACACCATATTCGATTCTACTTTTCACTTGTGTTGTGACTAATTTTGACCATTTGGAATCATTCAGGTGTTGTTTGTAAAAATCTGTTAAAATGACCTCTGAACCGTGTTTAAGTTTACGTAATAGTAGTTTATGGTCTAATGTCGAATGCTTTAGATAAATCTGTAATAAACAAGGCGCCATTCCGTTATTTTCAAGTGTCTCATTTACACAATCGGAGAAATCTTCTAGTAGTGAAATTGTACTTTTAGTTAAAATATATCATGTCATTTAATAAAGAAAATTTGTCAAAATCCATTCATACATTTTTGAACACATTTTAGGATGTGAGCGACTGCTAGTAATATAGATATGGCCTATATTTTCCAACTTCTTCGCATACTATTTTTATAAAGTCTCACTATTGATATTTAGTCCTCTCGAATTTCTCTACCCTGCGTCAACATTTTCATTGATGATCTTATGTGCATTGTAGTTTTAACTTTAGTTAAGAAGTTATATCACTAAACCTGCATTACCAAATATCATCGATCCGAAAATTTTGTAATTCACATTGAGTTAATAATATCAAACAAATCTTGTTTCGTTGTTCTTGCTATGTACTGAATTTAACCAATTGATCTGTTCAGCTGGCTTTTTTTCACATGTCGCATTATATTTTGTTTGAAGGCTTTTACAGTACTAATAAAACTGCTATTGAAGAACTGGGCCAGTTCCGTGTAATTGTTTATACCGGGAAATTATGGCCAGTTCCGTGTAGTTGTCTATACCGGGGAAATTATTTCTTATTTGTATCGTCAATGTTATTTTTCCTTTTTCTACCAATTAACTCATTTACGAGATCCCATGTTTTCCTTGAATTCCCTGCTGAAGCAAATTCGTTTAAGTAATGTTTCTTTTTCGATAATCGAACTTTTAGCTGTTACTTTGTTTCGGAGTGCACGAAATTCATTTTTAAGATTTTTATCCCCAGGATTTTGCTTGCATCATTGCCATAATTTATCTTTCCGATGACATAGTTCTAAAATATCGTCATTAATCCACCACAATTTCCGGTTTTCTTTTTTTTATCTTTGTAATCGTGGAAGAGGTTTTATAAATCTCTTTAAATTTATTTACGAGCAAACTAAGTGGTGATATGATCATACATTCCCAATGAATTCCAAACCTATGTGCTAATCAGACGGACTATCTTTTTATTATCTAACACTGTTTTAAGCACTGTACGGTTGGACCTGTAACTGGTTGGGTTTTCCCGTAGTAGTACTGCAAGAGCTAGGTATGCAATAATGATCCGTGACTTTTTGCTTAAAATCACTGCAGGAACTAATGTCACATTACCAAGTCTAGTTATTATATGATCAATACATGACTTAGTTATTTTACAATCGTAAGATTCTTCTCTCGTGTAATCTATATTACATTCTCTAGACCAAAAGACGAGAGAACATCTAAGTAATCAGAAACTCTGCATTTTGAATCGTCTGAAATATCAATATTAAAATCACCGGCTAGTAGAATATGCTGATTGTTATCAAATTGGTGAAGCAGGACAGCAAATTCCTCACAGAACACGTTTATGTTTAAATGAGACTGTCTATAAACCGCGCACACAATATATGAAACTGAAGATTTGTGAATAGAGACTGCGCAAACTTCAGTGCAAACCATGGATACGTTTTTCCTCTCTGACAAACAATAATTTTTTACAAACATCAATAAACCACCTCCCCTTTTTTCTTCCCGACACAGACAATACGAGTGGAAATCTGCTGGCGTAAATTCCGAGCACAATTTTTCGTCCACGCTGATTTCGCTCAATATTAATACATCCAGCGATGCCAGGCTTCCAGATAATGTAACTAAAAGTTTGTCCCAATGCTTGCGCAAGCTTCGGACATTTACATGTAGAAGGCTAAGCTCTACATTACTGCAGCTACTTTCCACCTGCACATGCAGCCCTATAAAGGTCCCATTCGCGTATCGAGTCGAAAGTGCTCTCCATTGCTACGTTAGTTTAGTTAAATCTCTTTCACTTTCAATGCAGATCACACCAGCACCTTCTTTCTGCTGTACAAAAATCTTGCCGTTTCTCATTCGCACAAACTTGTATGCCTTTGCTCTTGCACATTCCTTAGTTTGCCAAAGTAGACCTTACAGTGTTTACGTTAGATTCTCGTCAATGTAAATCTTTGCTTTTCTTGGTGTCACTCGCTTCGTCATCCACAGGTCCCTCGTTCTTCTTTCACGCAAACCTGATAAGAACCAGCGCAATTTTTCCTTCCCTGCCCGAAGTCGGTGGGCAGCCTCGATGTCCTCTGCACCTCGAAACTACTGCCAAGACCGCTACAATCCACATAATGTTTCTAATGTGACATCCCCAGGCAGGAATCCGAAGGAAAGAGATGGGGACTCGGCATCACACGCCCTATGAACCCAGAGGTGCATTCTTGGGCACCTTGGTTCCCTACGAGAAACTCGGAATATATACGCAAAAGAGACTCACCAAGATGAGCTCGGGAAGGGAGTCGTCATCGGCGTATCTTATCATCTTTGGGGGAATGGCAGGTGTGAAGGCTTGGACTTCGCTCCTGCAGAGTCGTGCGAGAGAGAGAGAAAAAAACATGCCCCAGCATTTTCAGATAGCGAGGGTTGTGCAAATACACTTCAAACCGATAAGAACGGCTGAATGCATGCCAAAATTAGCGTGATAAGATTTTTTTTTTTTTTATGCATGTAGTTAATTACATTTAAGTCGAGACATTTGACTGATGTAAATATGCGGAAAAATAGAGCAGGGCGTCACACAGTTCCTTGAACTGAGATTTGAATGGTTAAAGCAAAAAAATTGATTTTTTTTTTTATTTTTAGATGTTTAGAAGTTTAGGATTCTCTTAAAAAAATATTCGTGAAAACTCATGATCCTTTCAGTTCATTCCCGAATTTGTGTCAAAAAGGCAGTCCGTTATGCTATTTTTCTTTTCTGGAGAAGAAAACTTAACTGAGCAAAATAGATCTCAACTCACATACATCTTATGCATACACGTGCATAGTTCTAAGTGAATGCAATGCAGTCATGCTAATTAATGAGACAATTATTAATCCAACACTCCTACCTTCTTGCCACTTAATAAACTGTCCTTTTACATGGTACATTCACCTTTGGCAGAACAAGGAACGGACATATTATTGGGAACCCACTGCATGTTAAACTCTCACTTTACCTCACAGAGCCGAACTTTTCAGAAGGTCTGAGCACACACCATTTCTATTATAAACTATGTGGACATTGATATACTATGAAAGCTAACCATTAAGAACTACAGCACAACTTCTCTACAATAAAGGATGATGTAGGAAAGATAGGGATATAGTGAATAAAGTTGGAGTACAGTCGTAATACCACTACTATACACTCTGTGCAGGAACTATAGGGGACGCCTTGAAAAACGCACGTAGCGCTACTAACGGAGGAACGGAGGAACGCTGTTCAGCAGCCCGCGGCACCTTTTCGCCTGAAAAAACTGTGGCGGTGAAGCGTGCACGGACAGAACCTTGGTTCTTCGGGCCGATACATTGAGAGTGACATTGCATTAGGGCTGGGGCAAACCTAAGAAGGACATCTAGCTGTTCTCCACTTCTTATATATCCCAGGAAATCAATTTAACATCTTGCACCAATCACACTACAGGCTGGCTTGCGACAAGAAACATTCCCGGCTTCTAGAGGGTGCAACCACTGCACTTGTCGTCAAAATCAACGAGGAATGATTATCCTGAAATTAATCTACCCGCGAGACGATTGGGTTCAGGGTGGAGAATTAAAATCAAGATGTTTTAAATTGTGATTTAAGCAACACCAATTTCACTGTGATGACTTTCCACAAGAACACCCTTTACACAAATATTTTCCTGCAAAGTTAACACCATAAATAAGGTTTTACTATTGCTTGTCTGTAATTTGATGCCATCCATGTAAATTTATATTCTTTTTAATTAAGAAAACATCAGGCAAAAGAAAAATGATAACAGGCTGAACACAAGCAAAATGCGGTGGTCTTCTGCGAGTAACCGGAGAGGTGAGTTTTGTTTCTACCTTCCACTTCCCTTTGTCAATTACGTGGCATCTTATGCAAGCAAATCAGAATGCAAATGAAACAAACAAAAACGTGTATGCTTGCGCGCACATGTGCACACAGACCGACAAAGGGAGTGACTGAGAGGGACAGGCACAGACAGATCTCATTGTACATGTAAGGCTGATCTTACATCAGTCAGTATAAGTATACATGTTTAGGTTTACATGAGCCTGCCACTTATTTCATGAAATTATGCCACCACCTTGCACACTCTAAAATCAAAAGATAAAATCACGGTCAGTAAGCAACTCTCAAACTGTCTTTGAGTTCAAAGACCATACGTTTACATCGTTGAATATTGTTTTTTTGCTTTTCACTTTTGGTGCGGCTGAGAGAGCTTTAAAGGGCTACTGAACCAAAAATTGAAATTTTCAAATTTCGTTCGGAAATGGGTCAAGCATGACGTGTAATAACCGTAATTCATAATCGCACGTTTGTATTTTGAACGATTGGCTATATTTTTCGTTCCAAACGGTGCACTCGAGCGAGCGCTCGAAGAGAAGCGAACGGAGGGCGCGATGCGTCATGGGATATCCGGCGCAAACAAAAACAGAAAGAAAAGTTTCCCCGCATTCGTGACGTAGCAAGGCTGGCGGGATTATGAGCTTGCCCTTGGTGGCGTTGTCAGCGTTGTGGTGGTGTCAATAGCGTCAGCGCGTTACAACCGAGCCGTTCGAAGTGCCCGTGGGGTGACGAGCGTGTGGCTGGCCCAAGAAGCACGTAGCTTCCACAGCACTGTCAGCTTAGGGCTGAACGGGGTGGGAAAGCAACTTTTGTCCGAGTTTTGAGCGACTGGCTAATCTTCTAGGGGAGAATGGCTGCATCCGGCTGCACAAACGAGGGTCCGAGAAAGAGGAGAGTCCACCCTTTCCGTCTTCTTGGACTGTTTGGTTCAATGCGCGATTTGTGAGTTGAGGAGGAAAGCTAAGAAGGAAAATGTTGAAATGCCAAAGAGCGGCGCTGCGCCAGAGGAATCTGCTACGTCACGACTACGTAGCAGATTCCTAACGTTGCTAGACTACCTCCCAAATAGGCTCCGCATGCATCCACCAGGTGCACATTGGAAGATCGTTTATTTAGCTTTAAAATTAGTTTTCTTGTGCCTTTCAACGGAAGACTGGTGTTTTTGAGGTTAGGGTGCAACATGCAACACATTCAAGCTAGAAAATGGCGCTGGAATTTGGTTTCCCTACCCCTTTAATACTTTGTTTTGAACTGGCCTCAGAAGCAATGGTAACAGTGGCGCCATGTGGCCCGAAGCTGATAAAAAAGTATGTGGTGGGAAGGAGCTGTTTCCTCGGCATTTTCATACATACTTTGGAGATATTCTTATTTTGTTTTGCTGAAGTATTACAACAAATGAAGCATTCTAAAAAAAATTAAAAAAATCAATCTCTGAACAAAATGTAAGGGCGCAAACGGCTGGTGTACATTGCACATGGTTGAAAAAAACCCGAGACTGCGGGTAAACGACTTAACACTTTTAGAGACTTTATAGTGTTGTGTCGTTTACCCGCAGTCTCGGGTTTTTATGATCAATCTCTCTTTGTTTTAGTATGCCGTGGTTTATATCAAGAAAACAGTTTTGAATTAATATGCACCTTACGATGTAATTAAATTCTACAGTGAATCTTTCTTTTACACTGTAAAACCAATTTTTGGTAAAGTGATTTAAATAATATGTATAAACATCTGAATTATATTTTATTTAAGGTGGAACGTGGCAATTAAAAATATATTCGCTATTTATGCACCAAATTGAATGAAATTTTGTACATATATGTAGGTAATTGTGGCTATCTCAAAACAGCAATTACTTTAAGGATACCATTTATACTTCCCAAGTTATGAGATTAAGTATACTCAGAAATTTATCCCAAAATTAGTTAATTAATTAGGTAAAAATTGCAGATGATGTTTATGTCACTACACTTACAAAGACCCATTCTGTGCAAAGAAGCTGTTAGTTTATTTTTGCAGTCTCAGTAAATGTAGAAAAAAATTATAAAAGGTTCCTTTATGATTTTACATGCAAACCATTTAAAAAAAATATTAATTAAAAAATATTTATGGAAGACACATGCAAACTGATAGCTTTATAGCACTGCTCCATGTCTCGGATATCATATGCAAAAGACAGAAGCATTCTATCATCATTGTTCATGAAATGCCGGAGGGTTGAGTCCAGACAGTTGCCTAAAATATAGAACTTGGGAAAAATTATGCGAAAGTTTTTTTGTTCTGTCCAATGCGGCACAAACGTGGAACACCTAGAATCCACCTGGGCGGTAGTCCTTTGATGTGGAAGGCATGCTCAGATGGTGCCTTGCCGCTGTCTTCAGTTTTTTTGAAGCTGCACCATGCACTTTGTTGGCCTTCTTGATCCGCCGTGCGTCCTTTTCGGCTGCTCGTCGCAGAGAGCATGAGCCTGGATTGAACCCCAGTTGACAGGTGATGGCTTGCAGGGCCTTTCTGCACCCACTATTAAACCTGCAGACTGCCTCTGCAACAGCGCTCTCAACACTCATGAGAGAGGCAAACTGACTCTTGGACTGGATGGTCCAGATGACGTTGTTCAGGCTCTCGAGGGCGTTTTGAGTTTTGCCCTGCTGGCACCTTTCAAGGAGCTGCCTTGCTGAGAGGCGCTTGTAGATTAGCAGGAGCGCTGCCTGAACATGCGCTGGGAGCTTGTGCTTGTGTGGAGGGGATGCCTCTCCCTTGGCGGCTGCACAGTTGAATGTGCACCACGAGTCTGTCCCGATGGGACAGAGCTCGTGATGTGGCTCTTCATCACTAGATGTGATGTGGTAGTATGTAGCCATGATGGCTTTCTCCATGCCACGGACGTCATTGGGATGGCTCTTGATAGCCCAGCCATAATAGTTAGTTAGTTTCTTAATCAGGCCCTGTGTCAGTCGTCCTTTCCCACTCATGCTGAGCTCACGATCTTTGCTCTTGTTCTTTTCGACCAGGTTTCGTAGAGCCGTGCCCATCCTCTTTTTCACGTGGTTTACACACTCTTGTTTCTTGATGGGTATAAACCCATACACTCTGTCCTCGTTGAGGGCAGTGAATGCACGGCTATCTCCATCACAAAGTACATTTGTGTAGCGAAGTTTGTGCTTCAAGTGCGACCGCTCAAACACTGTCTTGGCGGCCACCACTTCCATCTGTCCGGAGTGCACATCGGTGTTCTTTTGGCATTCAGGCTTGTGCTCCTGGAGCCACTGCGGGTATCGGCTGTCACCAGGCTTGGGGCCAACGGAACAGCCGTGGCAGTAGTTAGATAGGACACAGTGGTCTAAGACCAGGCCCGTATAAAGTTCAATCACGCACCCCACGCCGACATGGCTCTTGTGTCCCCTTGTCAACCATGTTCCGTCATACATGACATCAATGTTTCCCGGTGCACCGCCTAGCTCCCTGTAGATCTCTTCTACCTTCTGTGCACTCTCTGCCTCAATCTCTGTGGCTGCTGATGTAGCAGCAGGGTGGCTGTACTTCTTTTGCAGCCTCTGGTAGGACTTATGGTGAAGCCCTCGGTGGGAAATATCCATCTGGGAGAAGATGTCGTTGATTGCAGTTTGCTTCTTCCCAATGGACTGCACGGCCCTCAGAGCACGCATATTGACTTCAAAAGGGGTCACCTTCTGTGCTCCGTCGCATCTCGGGGATGACCACTCACTGTTTATGATACCACACACATCGCAAAAGAGTTGCATCTTTGTAGCAAGTCCCAAGCAGTTGGCAGTCTCCACCCGAAGTGATGTCATTCCGCACTGGCTGCAGTTGGCAGAAGAAAGCAGATCGTTGAGCAACTTTTTGTTCACTATAAAAAACGACGGTTCGGCATCCGCGTCGTTGTCACTGTCGTCACTGGCGTGGTTCAGGAGCTCGAATTTACGCTTTGTGGCTGAAGTCGACGACAAAGCATCCAGCACGTCGACTCTTTTTTCTCTCGTCGTGCGATTTCATCGCTACTCGGAGCTGGAGCCGAGATGCGCAACTGTATGTTGGACGCCGAAGCAGACACCGTAGCGTCTGCACTTGCACCATTCGACGAGGTGATGTTGGTTTCAAAGTGCTGAGAAGAGGTCTCGCTATCATCAGAGGCACATTGAAGAGCCGATCGCGTAGCCGTTTCGGGAAGATCGGTGTCGTCGGAGACTTCCGCCGCCACAGGTAGCTTCACGCTCTTATTCCACGCTTTCCGGCGTCTCCCGTACTTGTGGACTGTCCGAAACTTTTTTCCCTTGGGGTTCATGAGGTTGCACGACTATCTGACACAACTTGCCGTGCCAGAAGCGGTCAAAAGCGTGAAAATGTCGACGCGAGAGAATGTGGAGTCGCGCTTTTGTCAAAACTGAAACCACTCCAAACAGCAAAAAAACACGGCGCAAATTGATTAAAAAGTCTCCTACCTCGATCTCAACCACGCGCGATGACTTCCCTAATACAACTTGAACGTAGAAGTGAAGCAACGAGGCGGAAAAAAGAACTTCTTTTGCGTGAAACGAAACTGCTTGCGAGCTGAAATCGAAGGAGCGACGCCGTAGCAGACGACAAAACAAGCTCCTTCTACCCACCGCCGCTCCTCGGGTGCGCGCGGCGCCGGCCGCGCCACCGTGCGGATACGCGTCAGCCAGTAGGAGAGCTTCTCTCCCACCACGTGACTCAAGCGGCCAATCGCCTTCCTCATTTCGTTGTTTTTTTGTTTGCATCGTGCGCTCTTGTTGTTGCCTGGAGAAATACGGCACCGCGGCTACGGGAAAGCTGAATTCATCCTCTCTCCGGCAATACCAAGATGGCGCCGCTCAGTCAAGCGGGCCGCGCGCTAGCTGCTGTGCAAAGTGAGCTCCTAAAGTGCAATTTTCTCGCAATTTTTTATGTCGACGCGTTATAAAAGCAGCGAGTTCTTTTTTATAGCGCTTGTTTCAGTTTGATAACTCGCGATAGTCAAAACGAAGACCCGAGGATCCCCAAAAAAAATAAACTGAAAAATCGAATATTTTGACGAAATTTGCCGTTTTATTTGCCGCGTCCCCCCTTAAACAATAAAACTGATTTATTTAATGTTTTAAAAATATACTCCTTTTTTCTTTTTTATTGAGACATAACCAGTTATCTTGCATTAATGTAATCAAAAAAACAATTCTGGCATTTTGTTTAGCAGTCATTTACAACCTACTCACAACCCCATATGTGAAGAAAGGCAATTTTCAAGTCCGAAACGAGGCTGATCAAAAGCTTTCAGCCTTTCCACTCCAGTGAAGAAGGAAGAGCAGCGGAGCTGTACTATAGTGCTGCCATCTATGAGCGACGGCGGCAACCAGACAACCAGGCAAGCTGGTTGTCAGGTTGCCGCCGTCCTTCATAGACGGTAGATGTCCAGAGAGTTGTGTCAAGATTTATTTGTCCATGGACACAAAACTGGGAAACGAGCGCTTGTAGCTCCGCTGTAAAGAAGAGCACACCACCTAAACTGCCCTACTCAGGTGTCGCTTGTACAGTGATTCCAAGCATCAATGTAGTTTTCTTTAGATTCACACTTGTCACTTTGTTTTACCATCCGAATCTTTCTTCATTGAAGTACAGTCTGCAGCAATACTGCTCCGGAAAGATCATCGACATGTACGATGGGGACGAAACGCCCTTGGAGGGCATCCCTCCAACGAAATGGGCACTGCATACCCGTGAGCGTGGGATGGTTTTTCAGTTTGTCCCATCGGCGCCGACATATGTAGGCGTTACTCGCACTAAAACTGACACAGCGTGCAAAGCTTCGGTGTAGATATGTCAGCCAAGCTGACCCATGGCAGACATGAACGAAATACCAGATTTCTTGCATCGTACGGCACAGATCCACCGTCGTCGCTGCCCCACAAAACAACGGTGAGTTGAAAAACTATGAAGCTTTGTCCCCACGAGACACCCTGTGTAACTATTGGAGCACTTAATGATGCAGCGACTCATGCTGTCAACCCAGCACAACCGCACTGCTTCGACTTCAATGCGTACCAATGTACGCAGAGTGGTTTCGTTTCGCTGGGGTTCTCACTGCCTACCTTTGGTGATGGCTGTGCGGCGGCACCGCTGGTTGCGTGTATGGGCATTTGGAGGTACTCGTGTGGGTACACTGTATCCTCAACTGCCATTGAAGGTCAGAACTCTTCTCTGTCCACAAAGTGCTTCCTCAGCTAGCACAATGGCTCCATACTTGGCCTTCAATGACTGACATCACAGTCAGAATTTAATGACCGGCATTTAATCTACGTAGTGCTTAAATAACCAGATTTTATCGACTGACTGATGACTTCATGGCAGGCACTCAATGGTTGGCATTTAGTCTACGTGGCGCTTTCCCAGCTGGTGTTCAATGGCTGCTCAATGGCATTAAAGCCAGCATTCCATGACAGGGGTGGCAGCAAAAACTCGGGGCAGACAAACTCGACGGCACTCACAGGGGAGTCTCTGCCCAGGCCTTGCGAGGCAGGTACTCCGGCCCGGATATTTGTACTTTGTGGCTGAAGCTGTCGTAGGGACGGACGTGGGAGTTGGACGTTCCGTTCATCCGGGGAATGCTCTTGGACGGCTTCTTTTCCCGCGGCTCTGTGGGCGTCGGGACGGTCTGGCGCACGCACCGCTTGCTCGGGGACCTGGGGTCACCGGAGAAGGGAAACAACACGCTGAGTCACCCGTTGCACGCACTACTTCCGATCGAACCCCCATGTGCAGGAGTGGATAAGCACGGGCTTATCACTCCTTGCAGGTTCTGGCACAAGACAACATGCCTACCTACATCGGTTTCGTCATGAGTCTACAAGGAGACGCACGGCAAGCATCCCAGATCGATCGAAGTTAAGGTGGTTGCCGTTAGGACTTGTTAGAAATGGCAGATAACCCTTCCCGGAGAGATGCAAAGTGCTACTATTGTATACCAACACTCTGAGAAGCACTTTTCCATCGCAACTCGAGTGGTAAAACCCTAGGCTCAATCGTTGTGAGAGCTAATGGATGCTCGGAGCTAGCCTATTGGGTTATTCTCCCGAAAACTTAAACAGTGGTGTAACTGATCTATGGCTTTACTAATTGTTAGTTGTGATCATTTCTTTATTTACTGTTGGGACAACATGACGCTGTCGGTTAATGAAACCAATTAATTTAGATTATTTTTTGTTGGCATGTGTTTGGAGCACACTGATTTTGGAATGCCTCCAATGAATAAGTACGGCAATTACGCTGTATCTGTTAACTATCATACAAGTTTCAAAGCATTTCAATTTAGTTTTAGCAAACCAAGTTCTTAATAGCCCAATTTAAAAAAAAAAAACATACGACATATGTCAGTCAACGTTTATGAAATGACCACAGTGCTCAGTGTTGCCAATGTGTTTATGCTTTTATAGACCTTTTCATTTTAGTAGTGTGCCTCACCCGGCGGATAGAAGGCGCTGACGCACTCGGCGCCATTAGGTTGCTTCAATTTGGTTGGTTTTGGTTTCAACGTGAACGCGGCTATGTTGCTGTTTTACGTTGTTTTTTGTTCAATTTTGCGATACGTTCATTTTTCTTGTACCACACAACCAATGAAACTTTGGTAATAAGCCACTTTGAGGACTATGAGGTGCAGCGGCATCACGAGGGTCAGCTATTGCACCGAGTAAAAAAACCCGACAACGGGGGCGCGTCTTTGGACAACAAATGCGACCATGAAAGGGTTAATCCAAAGATTAAGCCTTCAGGAGAATAACACTAATACTAATCCAAATGCATAAAAAAAAAAAGAAGATAGCACAAGTTGGAAACGATGAATGCAAGAAGAAATCCCCAGGAAACCAGGGAAGGCCAACCAATGTTTAGCTAGGAGATTACACTCCTCTGAAGTCGGAAAAAGGCCAAGTTGCCTAGCAAAGCATTGGCTCCCTTTCTAAAGGCGATGTAGAAATTCCAACTTCTGTAAGCAAGAATAACATTTCTAATGCATGACACAGAACTATTAATTGATCCAGAACATATCTACAGGACAACAAAGCACTTGTTCTTTTTAACCATATTTATAGCAATAATGCTGTACACAACAATACACTTAAAAAAAAAATTAATTATATGCATGGACTGGTTGAAAAG
Source organism: Ixodes ricinus (assembly GCA_037355805.1). NCBI lineage: Eukaryota > Metazoa > Arthropoda > Arachnida > Ixodida > Ixodidae > Ixodes > Ixodes ricinus. Next base: position 33,141 of record JAZHYW010034023.1, on the reverse strand, counting down.
TCCTAAATGCTGCACAGAGGTTTTGCACTTCAAGGAACATCACACCTCTTTTTTTCTACAGTTTCTGACATAAATAGATGTGTTGCTTTGGGCTACTTCAGCAAGGAACACTGGTTCCTGAAATCACTTTTCAGACTGCATAACTGGTAAGAATGTAAAACAGCCATTAAAAATGTTAATCTGTTAGTTTTCTTATTGCATTTTAATGATAAGGCCAGTATGGGTGCAAGCAACAATATATTATGGGTTTTGTTCTCCCCTCTCATTGCCAATAAAGTAGTGTTGTACAGCATGTACACTGATGCTTCAATCCCACTTTGGGCGGTCTGCAAAAATCGGTTTCTCAACATATAACGCTAAGATTTACTACAGAGGTGCAGGCAGCTAGGTGGTGCACGCGTGGGGTTAAAATATCAATAAATGAGCTTACCTTGTTCAAGAAAAAAAAAAAAGAAGAGAAACACCTGTTTTGGGCTATCTGCCTACGGCATTCGCAGATGACGTCATGACCGGGCTTGCCTAGTTAAATCTGCCACCGACAGATGTCGGAAGCGTTGAACGCGCCGGCGGAAGCGTGCGCCGGCATAGTGAGAAGTTTCTGAAGATTGTCTGCCAACCTCAGCGTCGGCGCGCTTGACGCTTCTGATATTTGTCGACGGCAGATTTAACTAGGCAAGCCCAGTCGTGACGTCGTCTGCGAATGCTGCGACTGCAGATAGCCCGAAACAGGTTTTTCATTTTTGAACGAGGTAAGCCTATCCGTTGATATTTTAACTTTATGTGTGCACCACCTAGCCGCACTTCTGTAGTAAATCCCAGCGCGATACATTGAGAGACCCTATTTTTGCGGATTGTCCAAAGTGAGATCTAGGCATTAGTGTACATGCAGTAGCTCAAAAGCAAAAATCATTACTTTTCATCCTCTGTGAAAATGCTGCAGGCCAATCCCCAGGCCCAAGTTGAGGTGTTGAACATAGAAGAGAAAACAAGGCCACTGTGCCACAGCATTGCAACGAAAAAACTAAGTAAACAGCCGACTGATCGAAAAAATAAATAAAGAAAATAACGAAACCAAGATTGGTATGTTTCAAGGGGTCAAAGAATGTTACAGCATAAATAAGGAACATGCCTGCAAAACTAAACTAACACCACTAGCTAAAATGTAACAACACCAGCATCCCTAATTCAGATTCACTTGAAAACTTCCTGCACTGGCTGGCCACCCTATAGCAAGTGACTTACATTATCATGTCAAAATGTATTAATTTACACATTTTGTAACCCTCTCCTACAATACCCCTGTACCAAAATAATAATATTGTAAAAAAAAAAGTAAAAAAAAACATTTTTTTTCACTTGTCTTTTTTTCTTTATTCAATATTACAGTTGTTTTACCTCTGTGCATGCTTTATTAAGGGGCCCTCCAACAGTATTTGAGCGTCTACTTTTTTTGCGGTTTCTCCCCGCTAGTGGTCCCGGAAACCCAGTGGACAACGAAAGAGTTTAAAAATATTAGCGCATCATATTTTGATTTGACAACTCGGAAACACCTCCTCCGACGGTGGCGCCGTGAGGTGCCGAATGCGCGTGCATAATGGCGCTCCCTTTCACTATACGTCACATTCACTGGGTTTCGTGATTGGCGAGAGCCGTCCCAGAAATTTTGAAGCAAAATAAGGTATATCACACATTAACCGTCATTATTTCTCTAACAAGTATTTTTTATAGAGCTAATAAAGTTGCAAATTAAAGTTCAAAAAGGGCGAAAACAACGCCTCGTCGCTCATGCGCGCCTCCCAGCGGCGGAGTACCTCCTACTCGCCAAGGTGGCTCCCGGGGCGGAGTTGCGGGAGACAAGCCTTCCGCGGCTGTCGAAGCGGACTCGGGCAGAGACGCGTCGCGGTGCTTGCGTAGTGTGTCCTCGCACGGCGCGACGCCCAGCTCCGCACTCCATTTTAAGAATTCGGCGCTCAAAATCTGATAAGCCCGGTAAATTCATCGATGATGGCAACACGATTCCAAAGCTACGAAGGTTGCAGCGAGGCCTAATGGCCGACCGGGCCGACGAGCTATCAACAAACTCGCATCCAATTGGCCAACCGCTTTGCTCCAATCGCTAAATTGTTTCATTTTACGTCATGAAGCGGCAATGTTTTGTTTTATTTAAAGCTGTTTTCTGCAATATTTAATTTGCTAGTAACTCACAAAATATTGCGAATTTCTGTAATATTTTTTGTTCCTCGGTGTTCCTGTTTCATGGAGCTCCGTTTCAGCGTGAACTTCAAACCAGTGAAAACATTGTTGGTGGGCCCCTTTAACAGTCAAATCTCATTAATAACTGTTAAAGAGTACCCTATTACCACTGATAAAAATACAGTATGTCAAACATTTCAAATCACAAATATGATTTGAAATTGTTATTGAATGAAATTGTGCCAGTGTCAGGGAACTACATCTACCCAATTATACTCTGTTTCATACTTAGCGTGCAACGCTGTCAAAGCTACTGGGCGCGAGCGCGTGGCTTCATCTATGGTTTTGTTTGCGCGAGAACGCGTGCAAATGATCAACGAGATCAAGCCCCACGCTCGCGCCAGTAGCTTTGACAGCGTTGCACGCTAAGTATAATAGAGTATAGTAGGATTCAATGGAACAATCTGTTTGTTCATCTGTCTACTCATCTTAAAAGTAAGCAATACTTAACTGATGCATCAATTTAAATTTTCAACTGATCCTCCTCCTCAGAGGAGGAGCTTACACAAGTTTTTCTAACTGGACGTATGTGCACAGAAGTTAGAACTAAAGGGTGTTGTACATGGAAAGCGAACCGCATCAGCAATACTCAGTCTGCACCCAAACGTAAAGCCAGCAGTTGGAATAAGACACCAAAATTCATAACCTAACATTGTCCTCCTCCTCAAAAAAAGAAAAAAAAAAGAATAGGAGCAATTTTTGGAACTTTTTAGTGAGAAAAAGGCAGCCAGCAGATTCCATGAATACATAAAGACAAATCATGTGTGCTGCAAATATGCCCACCATTTTCTTAAGGAAAATTCTCGAACATTGCTTCTCACACTTGAATTGAACAACTTTTAAGTTGAGAAACTTTTCGAAGCTTACCAAGTGCTAGCGATAAATTCTGGTGGAGTCTGAGCTTTTGGCATTGCAATAGGCCCGTTTTGTGATGAGAAAGTCGTGGTTCGCTTTGCTCGTTCCATACCCTGCAGTCTGCCACGCATGAAAAAACAGTGGTGCCTACCTGAGGAAGGGTCGGTCATCCAGTCCCCGCTTCTTCATGTCTTCCAGCGTCTGGTATTCTGTTCTGCCACTGGACAGGAGAAAAAGTAACATTCTGCATCGGCTGCCAGAAAATAGTCAGAAACTTGCCTAAAGACAACTAAGCAGCAGTGTACCTAAATGACAAACAGTTGAGAGTGCTGTCCTGGATGGTTTCAAAGGATATATAACAGTAAGGACACAATGAAATGGTTAATTATTACAGAAAGTTACGACACCAACAAAAATTAGGGATGAGGAAGGACACCATTAGTGACCTCACGACTCTTTAATGGGCTAGTGGTTAATATTGAAAACAAATTAAACAGCGCAAATGAGAGAAGGACAAGAAAAGGCACAGTTACGATAGTGCCAGTTCTCGTCGTATCTGTGCCTTCTTTCGTCCTTGTCTTGCTAGCGCTATTTAATTAGTTTTCTACAAGTGGGATCAGACTTCTCCTTAGCACAAGCATAGCTGTGTGTAGCACTGCATAAGCACGCAGCAGAGCAGCACCATCTGCAAATAATCGTATATAGTATTCCAAACTGACGTATGCTTAACAACAAAAAAGAAGAAGCACTGTCATGACAATACTGAGTGATACAAAACCAAATAAACAGGCATGTTTTATGCTTATTATATCACTACGAAATTTCAGGAAAAATAGCCAGTCTACCGGTAGACATGGGAGGATGAACTGCATACCTGCTGTATTCATTTAGGCTTTAATGAAGAAAGCAGACCATGGAACGATACTTAAAAGATAAACTGGCGAACATGTAAACGAGCCGACCAGAGGAGTAGTTCCCGACTTGCCTGTATCTGAACTTGGATCCGAGGCTAAAGAGGAACCGCTTGGTGGTTGGACGGGGGTGTTGAGGCGAAAGAAGGTGTGGTGCTCCACGCATGACTTCCACAGGTTCTTGCAGGACCGGTAGCTCAGCATGTTGAAGCCCAGCAGATTGTCGTAGCTCTCCGTCTGGAACAGAGAGGTAGCCTCAATGGCCGCCCTAGCATATCTGAACACTAAGGTTCCAGATCGAGAACAGTATACAGAAAGAAGAGCCTACCTTATATAATAAGAATGTCCAGAATCTGAACACCCATTCACCAAGACGAAATGCCATAAGCAAACATGCAAATCATTTGCCAGAAAACAAACAACTAAGAATTGTTAAGAGAGCAAAGATTATGCCACAGTTGTAGTGAGAGAAACAAGTCAAGATTAAAGTGGAAGCGAGAATAGTCTCCTTGGGATGCACTTATTTTCATTACCGACGAACAATGTATGCTCGTTTGGAAATATGCAATTCTAGCCTCGTTGGACATGCTCGATATTTTCAACTTAGTCTGTATTAGCAAAATTTAAAAAATGTAGTAATTTCAACAGTAGTTAGTATTTTGAGATGTATGCACCATTCCCCTTAGCTTTTCATACGTGGTTGCAAGTTAAAACATTGTGCTGTCAGTTAGGTCTTAGTTTGGAGTGCCCGCATCATTCTACTTACATAACCCCATGCCCCAATGTTTAACTAAGCTAACCTATTCACAACACAACAGGCTTTGCATCCGAGCTAGTCAAAGTGTGAAAACACGAGACAACCATACATAGGACCGAAACTGAAGGCCTACTCACTCCTTCTCTTCTCAACTGTATAAAGAACTGCTTCCTTTTGAAGGAAATCTTCACAATCTTTGCCCTGCGAATAAAAATGAGCTCCAGATTATTTACAAACTCCATCGGGAAGAAAAATGATGTGGGACGCACTAAAGTTGCAATGATAGAAGCAATAACACCAATTTACAAATGTACACAACGCGACACTATTCCACAAACACTCAATCGCCAGTTAGTTTTTCTTATAAATTTGAACAGCTCCCGTAAAAACTGCTTGTAGTGAGACAGAAAGTCCTCATTTGGGACATTGACCTAAGCGGTGAAATTTAGTGTCCGTCAATACTGCCTCTGAGTAAAACTGCAGAAAAGTGCAGATTTCGTGTTCGTGCCAAGAGTGTCGCGCAGTGGACAACCTTTTGCAGAAAGTACATAGAGAAGTAATCTATCAATGTACTGTAAGGAACGACTTATAGCAGAAAGTATAAAAGCCAGCCTGGCCTTAGATAGTATAATACAGCATGTACCCCCTCTCAAAGAATTTACAAGGTCTTTTTTCCGCAGCAAAAATAAATTATGCATTGCAGAATGTTCAGCTTCCGTCCAAATGCAGCACTAACGGTCCAAACCAGATGCCGAAGCTTTAGAGTTCACTGTTACCTTATTCGAAAGTTACAAGTGATTTTCTGAAAATTTCAAGGGAAAATGGGGCCCGTTTCTGGCAACTGGTGTCATTCAGCTCCATGTATTCGAGGGCTACGTCGGTCGCCATTCAGTCACTGAAAATTTCAGAAAATCCCGTAGACCAATAAGACGGTTAGTTCTGAAATTTTGGCATCTGGTTCAGGCCGCTAGAATTACATATGGGCAGAGGCTGAGCATTTTGCAATGCATAGTTTAGTTTTGCAGTAAAAACAACCCTGTACACTGTCACTACCACTCATTCAGAGCTACCGATCAATGTAAAGAGGGTCATTATCTTGTCAATCATTAGATGCGCCCTTTTTAATAAATTTCAATGAAAAGCAGCAGGTTGTGAGAATGTCTCTCACAAACACATTTCTCAAGAAGCAGAGGCCACCTGTTCATAACTGCTTTCTCATTAATTTGATATTCATGTTTCGCAGTTATTCAAAAAGAAATTCTAGAATACTCTTTTTGAAATTGCACGAAAAAAAACCTAACACTTTTACAGATTTTCAAGTCCAAGACCCACTGCAATGAAAAGAGGACGCTGAATGACATAGAGTTCCATGTTTTCAATGTAAATCGGAAAGACATACCATAAAATATGGCAGAAGCGCCCATTTCGTACAACCACCCACCATTAACATTTCCCAAACTTGGGAATTCTGCGAAATATTCGTTAAGCACCCACCCCATCCAAAACGCCGGCATCAGCCAAAAAATATTCAGCCCGATGCAGCGGCTACGAGACTGCCAGTGGTCATGACGGGGGTATCACGTGAAAATAAATGTGCCTTCTCCGATTCCGTTCACCCTGCCTTCAATGCTCTTTATTGGCCGCCATCTTGGTTTTTACCACTTTGACCGGACAAGACCCATGACTAGATTAACCCAGTTTTTGGTGCTGAATTATGTATGCTAAATATGCTGTATGCTGAATTAAATTTTTTTTTTTTTTAAATTTTAGATAAGGTTAGCATACGACAGGCACGTGGCACAGCTGACGGGAGCACCCAAAAAGCGAGAGAGAAGGTTCATCATCGCTTCACCTTGCGATGCGCTTCCTCATCGATTTATTAGCTCATCCTCGGAATCGTCCATTGTTATGCAGCAGAAGGGTTCAAAATCAACATGGTATATTTTGGGGTTAGTGTTTGGGCTTGTCTTACGAGACAAATTTGCGTTCTCTTTTGAGATCGGGTTTGCGTGTGTCAAGCTCACTCTCCTTCAAAGATGGAGTCTGGATTGTTTTCACTGTCCGATATGTGTCTGAACATCTCCGAAATGTCCCGGAACTTCTCCGCATATGATGGCATTTTCAAACTTGCAGTCAGAGCCAGAAATTTAGATTCCATCATCGTAATCAGGGTTTAATGAACACGTGAAGCATGGTGTGTTTCTAAACGTGGCAGTGATTGTCTCTTGCAACTTCCATCAGATCGAATGAACAGCTCTAGCTACTGCGACACCTCGCCTCATCAGCTTGCAAGTTACGAGTGTGAATGTCTAGATGGCATTTTCAAAGCTGATAAAAACAAAAAAGAATGGAAGTGCGTTAATAAACAAAGTCTGGGAAAATATATGTTTTATTAAAATCAGAAAAGGTGACTGCAATTTTGATGACCAGTGAAATTCGAGCTTCTTTGTTATGTTGTGTTAGGGTAGATAAAACCTGCCAATACCTGCCTCGTTTGTACTCACTCATGACGCTTTAATCATAACTTCTGTATGCTGCACACAGTTGCCAAACAAAACCTGCGATTTTTTGTGTATTTATCACTGCATTACACTTTAGGCCCAATCACTTAGGTAGTTCCTGGGAAGTAACCTCTTTATATGTCTGTTGCATACTCGAAATAACACAGCTATCATGAAAAAAACATGCTGTGCATTAATTGGCAACAGAATAAATCGCATGGTGCTCACAAGAAAAAAAAAAGAAAACAATGAGCATAAGGTCTTGGGTTTAATAGAGGTACTGTAAATGTCACAGAAAAAACTTAAAATTTCCTTTCTACATAAAATTTAAAAAAAGTAAGATATACCTATAAGCTAGAACTTAAGTTGTTTCAACAATAGGAGAGTCATATTATCATAAATGCATAACACAACTTCTATTATTATAGTGTTTGGCATAATGATAGAAAAGGACAGAAAAGTGTAAGCCAGGGGTCTCAAATACTAACGGCCCGCGGGGTTGCATGCGGCCCCCCGACTCGCTGGGACATGGCCCGCTGGCAACCCGCTACGAGTCCCAGTTCCCATGTCTCGAGCGCAAGAAATGGCATGCGCCATAGTGACCTCATCTCGCCAACTCATTTTGGCTCGAAAAGTAGCTCTGCTCTCTTAACGTGTTCACATAGTATATACTGTGTGCATTTTCCCTTTGTTTGGCTTTATTTTTTGCTTCCCAGCTTTTTGTAATGTAAGACAATTCGGCTACTAGGCTGCAAGCACGGGCTCTCCGTTGAAGGATGCATCTCGGCTGCGCGAACTCTTGACCAGCAGGAGAAACTGCCAAAGATAAAGCTACGAGCTCAAAATTCTCGCCTTAAAAAAAATATCACCATTAAAAGACAAGTGTGGGTTCAGAGTGTTGTAATAAAAATCTCCAGGAAAAGCAATAACTGCCAAATTAACTGACTGTCTTTTAGAGACATGTTGAGCTTGAATAATTCCTGAGTGAAGTGAGCAACAGGAACGACAGATTACTTGCTCTTTTCTATTAAAAATGGCAGAACACTGGTGGGGCGGAGTCATTTAAATTTCTTTTATCACATCAGGTCAGGGTCAAAAGTAGTCATGTAAACAAATCAAATCTAAAGATGTGACTGGCAAAACTGTGAGTTTACGAAAAGCATAGAGCACGAGGTCTCTCCCCTTTAATATCTTTCGAACCCCCTCCCACCCCGTCTTACATTGGCCCTCGACCTTTCTCTGGTATGGGCTATCTGGCCCCACCCACTCAAATGAGTTTGAGACCACTGGTGTAGGCCATCGTTACAACCATATTTGTGAAACTATTGATGATCATACACCAGTCCTGAACAGCACTCATCAGACTCATTTATAGCCAACAACTTTTTTTTTACAATTTGATAATCACAGGTCAGTAAATTGCACACCGGAATAGGATGAAAGGGACGCACCAAGAAAAGGTGTTAATTCGTATACTGTTCTGAAAGACCACTAGACCGTAGGACGTCACACCCAGCTGAAGCTCAGCCTGCGTAGAGTCCTGAAAGAAGAAGTCACCACAGAACCTGTTAGGGAACTCCTCGTAGCATGGTGGCAGCATGACCAAAGGCTGCCATCGCACTATACGCATCATCAAAAGCTGTAATCATGCATACGAGCATGACCAAAAGATCACAGAGGCATGCTGTGTGGAAACCAAGTAGTGCTATAAAAATAAAAGAGCGAAGAGTAGAGCTGAGAGTCAGTCAATAAAGCAGTACTTCTGGTCAAAAGTCAGTCAGGAAGAACAAAATTTTCATCCAAACTAGCGTGTTTATTTTATGAAGATGTCATGCCATAAACCCATTATTGAATCTTACCATAATCCATCGCTACTAATGGTGCAAGTTTATCACCACCAACATCTATTGCTCTGCCACTTAACTCTTTGACGGTTAAGGTTGTTTTTTTTTCTCACAAAGATGTTTCCCAGTGGTTGGGTTTTGTTTCCAAAGGAATACCGTAGTATAAAGAAAAGGTCAATGCACAGGCTTTTCCTAACCGGAGGCACTTTACAGATCTTCTCCGTCAGATGATGGGGCCCATATCACACGAGCGAATGACGTTTTAGCGAACAGCGACATTTGAGCGAATTAATGTTTTAGCGAATAACGGGAACTCCGCCGATTTTTTGGTAGACTTTGATCTGGCTGGAAATTTGCAGATTGCATCAATAACCCTTTCTCAACTGTAACCAAAATATTTTTAAAAAATAAAATTTTTACGTGAAGTTATTGAATTTTCAAGTTACGCCGGCCGCGAGGGTTCCAGGAGGCGACTCTCTACTGGCAACAATGAAAAATTCCTACCTTTCCCTACCTCCGTACGTTACAGATGTGCAGGAGGACAAGCGACTCGAGCAGCCGCGAAGTGGCTTACCAGACGCCAGCGATCGAGATAATTTTTTCACAGCTTCAAGGTTGAAAGTTTCTTTGCAATGGGTAGCAATTTGTGCTCCACGATAGATTGTAGAAACAGTACCAAGAAAAAGCTTCTTTTTTTTACCCTTGTTTTCGTGGGAGAAAAAAAAAGCGTTCCCCGGCAGCAATAGAGGCCAGCCACGTCAAGGTGCTTTTGCGCGAGCTGTGTGCCGAGAGAACTAGTGTCATGTGAAACATTCTCACTTATGCTCTGAATACTTTATAGCCGCGTGCTGCAAGTTGAGTATCCTTCTGCAGCTGAAACAGCTTCAAGAGCGGCAAGCGCTGACTCAAGCCCGGCTGTGACCATTACGACATCCGTCCAAAGAAGAGCGCTAATAATATAGAGAAATATATAGTACACAATCTAGCACTATAGTCGACATTTTGCACAGCTCACATTTGTTTATTCACAATTGGTTCAGTGATTTTTATTTTTATTTTTTATAAACACTAATAAAGAACGAATTTACTAACAATATCCTGAAACTAGCGAGCCGTGGCTTGAGCGTAACGAGTTGCAAAAACGGTTTTATGAAATTCCAATTGCTCCCGTTTTTCTTTTTTAACTTTCTTATAATTATGCATGTAGGTTAAGGCCATACTTTGTGCAAATATATTTTATATTATCAACTTCAAACAGCATATGAACGCCGATTCCATCTTGCTGTTAAAGGCGAAAAGCGGGCAGAGCGCACCCGATTGCCGGCCGCGCGCCTCGCTGCACACAAGTGACGTCACGCTTGGGCGGCGGGGAAAACTGGGTAAGAACTAGAGGAAACGATGTTTTGGTTGACAGCAAACAAAATCTGACTTTAATTAGCTAAGCAGTGAATCTGTGAAGACGAGATGGCATTCCAGATCAGCAGGAAGCCATCAGCATTCAGATTATGCCTTTGGACTGGGTAACTTCAAACGTCAGCGAGGTCCCCGCTAAACCACCCCCATGGCCAAAGCCGCTTCGCGGTGACAGGTGGCATGGCGGCTCATGCAAAAATGTGAACCCCTTGGTCCCATGCCCGCGCGCCACATCCGCGGCAGCCATCTATTATTAGTGTCATTCGGTGAAGCCTGGGCATTCACTAAAAAACGTCACTCGATCAACTAAGTACCTCCTCGGCGATAGCTCCATCCTCTCAAGATTTAATTCTGAAAAGCGTTCGAAAGTCAGGTCGGAGGAGCCCGGTGCTCCCCATTGGCACCTTAGCTGCCAGAGCGACTCCAGTATGCAAAGTGAGCACGACGTGTGCGGAGCGTCAAACCCCAGGACAATGAATAGCCCAGCAAAAGCGAAACACGAGTCTGAATCGAACGTGCCTAGTTTACCGAAGGCGTAACAAATAGCAACACCTCACGCGAGTGCACCGGTTTCGCGTTTAGGCAGGCACTTGCAAGTAATGTGCATTCGCTGCCGTACACGATACGGCGACTTGACCGTCAAAGGGTTAACATCTCTATTCGATTAGGAGGGTCCAAGTGCATCGCGTTCAAATAGCTAGTCAAAAAACCTTCGCTCGTTGCAGCTAGGAATTTCCCACCCTACCGCAGGAAAAGATGTTTTCGCATTTTGCAAAAGGACAATTCCGAGGCATGGATTTGCACATGGCATGTTGTAGGACACAGAGCTTCTCAAAAAAAGTGTGCATGTACATCACTGCAGCTGCTCGCAGAAAGCTATAGCATGTCTCACTACAACACCACTACTGACGTCTATGGTCGCACTTTACAATGCAGGGTAATGCAGGAATAGGCTTCAGAAGAACTTTACTCCAGCCAGCTGACGTGCCTCAGTTTGAGTAGTCTATACTCTAATTTCACCGGGATGGGTCCGCCGCAGAATGCAATGATGAGTATTCGGCTGGATCAACGGCTGTGAGGCCAAGCCACGTGGCTCTGTACTCTAAGCATTGTTGCACATTCGCGGACGACTTGTAGCATTCATCGCCGGTCGGCCGTAAGGTAAACCCGAGCACAGAACATGTCCTGAAACCCCACATATTCACTTCTACTCCCCTCATTCAATGGTGAAAAGATCAAATTGTATGTGACAGAAAAAGTATTATACTAAGTGCTCCTAGAGTTAGCAACCACCCTTCAGAAAGATCAGTCCAAGATGCACCGGAGGCAGAAAAGTGGCGAGAGTATAGGTTTCAGCGACAAGCAGCTTCATATGACGAATGATTGAAGAGAGGGTAAAAAAGAAAAGCAACTGTGTGGCAGAGGTACTTGATACCCCAGATGAGGTGCCTGCAAAGCATTTTTATGCCACTTGCTAAAAGCCTAGCAGAGGTGATGCCCACTGTCACCACTGGAGAAAGTCAAGAAATTATGACAAATCCTCAAGTCTACACTGATGCCAGCAGTGTCACATTACGGCTGCGCCACAATTAGCATGGGTGGACTGAGGTAAAAGCAAGAATGTGCAGAGAAAAGTGGTAGTGTCCCAATGCTTGAGTTTTAGTCAGGGCCCACCTTTCTTCTATTGTACATTTTTCTTAGAAATACATCGAGATAAAGAGGGTGAGGAGGCAAAGGCCACATGATCACCTACCCCACTTTCTATTTTATAGAAATGGCGCACTGCAATCTCAGGATGGTGTACAAAGTGCCCCTCGCCCACCTCTCTAAGAGCACCTCAAAGCCTGCAAACGAAGGGCTGTCAACATGCACAGAGTGCAGATATACCGCTTCATCCGGACAACATTCAAAGGGGGCAAGAAAAGGCACAGACCCAACATAAGTGCACTGGGCAAATGAAACCCACCACAAGCCAAATGTAAGAAAGAAAGAGACACCAAACAAACCATGCAGCTAGGCGGCCATGCAAATACTGCTCACTCCTTACACCCTCCGCCTTGTGCAAGTCAACACGCACACATGTCCAACCTTAGCACGGCATGTTCCCGAAAGTTAAACTCCGCGTCCGCCCGAATTCTGGCCCCTGGAAGAAGAGGATGCATAGACTCAAACACCCCGATAAAATTCACAAAATCACAATCTTACCTCACATATTAAAAGTACTCATAACAGTCTCCCAACATATATACGTGGTTTGACTAAGCTCGGGCCAATAAGAAACGAGAACTTGAATAACTTGAGAGTTGTGCGAGGTGAAAGTTCACTCGAGCAGGAGTCGTTAGGATCGAAATTGCGAGCTAATGAGTTCGAACGATGTTGCGGAGGGCTTCCAAAGAGCGTGGGTAGTTGCAGCAACAGTTAGAAGAGTTAGTTTGTTTTTACAACCAAAAATATGAGAGGCTGGCGCATTCCGAAATACGGCATATGTTGGGGCCTAAGAAAGCATGAGACTGCTATGAGTACTTTTAATATGAGAGGTAAGATTGTGATTTTGGTGAATTTTATCGGGTGTTTGAGTCTATACATCCTCTTTTCCAGGGGCCAGAATTCGGCGGACGCGGAGTTTAGCTTTCTGGAACATGCTAAAAGGTTGGACATGTATGGTGTTGACTCTGCACAAGGCGAGGGCATGGAGTAAGCAGGGTATTTTGCATGGTCGTCTAGCTGCATGGTTGTGATGAGTGTCTCTTTCTTTCTTACATTTGGCTTGTGGTGGGTTTCATTTGCCCAATGCACTCCTATAAGGTCTGTGCCTTTTCTTGCCCCTTTGAATGTTGTCCGGATGAAGTGAGATATTCACTCTGTGCATGTTGATGTCCTTCGTTTGCAGCTTTGGGTGCTCTAAGAGGGTGGTGAGGCACTTTGCACCATCCTGACATTGCAGTGCGCCATTTCTATAAAATAGAAGGTGAGGTAGTGATCATGTGGCCTTTGCCTCCTCACCCTCTTTTTCTAGAAGTATTTCTGAAGAAAAATAGTACAATAGAAGAAAAATGGGCCCTGACTTAAAACTCAAGCATTGGTACACTACCTTTTTCTCTGCACATTCTTGCTTTACCTCAGTCCACCATGCATTGTGCACTCTAATGTGATACTGTTAGCATCAGTGCAGACTTGAGGATTTGTCATAATTTCTTGACTTTCTCCAGTGGTGACAGTGGGCATCACCCTCTGCCATGGGCACTTAGAAGTGGCATAAAAATGTTACGCAGGCACCTATCTGGGGTATCTAAATGCACTCTCGCACAGTTGCTTTTCTTTTTTAGCTCCTCTCTTCAATCATTCGTCATATGGCTGCTTGTCGCTGAACCACTCGCTACTTTTCGTCTCCGGTGCATCTTGGATCAAATCTTCTGAAGGGTGGTTGCTAACTCTAGGAGCACTTAGTATAATACTTTTCTGTCACCCTGATTTGGATCTTTGCACCATTGAATGAGGGGAGTAGAAGTGAATATGTGGGGTTTCAGGACGTGTCTCTGCTCGGGTTCTAACTTCAGGTATCAGACTGCTGGATGAACGCTACAAGTCGTCCGCGAATGTGCAACAATGCTTAGAGTACAGAGTCATGTGGCTTGCTCACAGCCGTTGATCCGCCGCGAATACTCATTGCATTCTGCGTGACCCATCCCGGTGAAATAGAGTATAGACTAATTAAACTGAGGCACGTCTAATGGCTGGAGTAAAAGTTCTTCAAAGCCTATTCCTGCATTACCCTGTATTGTAAAGTGCGACCGATAGACGCAGTAGTGTGTTGTAGTGGCATGCTATAGCTTTCTGCTATGAGCGGCGGTATATGCATGTACACCTTTTTTAGAGAAGCTCTTGTCCCACAAATGCTTGCGCGAACTGTCTCGGGAATGTCCTTTGCAAAATGCTGGAAAACATCCTTCCATAGCGAAGGGTGGGAAATTCCTTAGCTGCAACAGCGAAGGTTTTTGACTAGCTATTTGAACGCGATGCACTTGGACCCTCTAATCGAATAGAGATGTTAACCCTTTGACGGTCGTCGCCTTACGCTGTACGGCAGCGAATGCACATTTGCAAGTGCCTGCCTAAACGCGAAACCGCGCGCACCGCGTGAGGTGTTGCTATTTGTTACGCCTTCAGGCAAACTATAAACGTTCCATTCTGCACTGTGTTTCGCTTTGCTGGGCTATTCATTGTCCTCAAATTAGACCGCTCCGCACACGTCGTGCTCACTTTGCATACTGGACTGCTCTGGCAGCGGTGCCAATCGGAGGCACCGGCTCCTCCGAATCAGGCTTTCAACGTCTTTTCAGGATTAAATTCCGGAGGATGGGAGCTCATCGCCCAGGGAAGGCACTCACTTGATTGCGTGACGTTTTGGCAGACGCCCAGGCTTCACCGAATGACACTGGCGAATAGTTGGCCGCCGCGGAGCGCACATGTGGACCCAGTGGGTTCCACATTTTGTAATGAGCCGCTGCTGACTGTCACCGCGAAGCGGCTAAAGCATGGGGGGGTGGCTTAAGGGAACTTCGCTGGCGTTTCGAGCTACCTAGTCCAAAGGCATAATCTGAATGCTGATGGCTTCCTGCTGATTCCGAAATGCTATCTCTCACAGATTCACTCTAGTTGAAGGAGTGGTGTGCACGGCTCTGTCTCTAGTTCTTGCAGTTTTCCCCGCCGCCCAAGCGTGGCGTCACTATATGCAGCGAAGAACGCGGCCCGGCTGGCTCAGATGCGCTAGCATATACCTCTCGCCCTTGTATGCCTGGGCGTTCATACTGTTTGAAGTTGATGATATACAATATATTTGCACAAAGTACTTTAACCCATGCATAATTATAAGAAAGTTAAAAAAAAACATATAAATTTCATAAAACGTTTTTTTGCATTTTGGCCATTCAGCTCAAACTTGCATTGGATTTAAAATTGTTGTGTTAGTAAATTATTTTATTAGTGTTTATAAAAAATAAAAATAAAAATCACTGAAATAGTGTGAATAACAAATGTGATAATATTGCAAAATATTAGAACTATAGTACTAGATTGAAGTATTGCTACTGTCAAATAGCTCTTTGGACGGATGTCATAATGGTCCCAGCCGGCTTGAGTTTGCAGCAGAAAACTGTTTCAGCTGCAGGAAAGATACTCCTTGCAGCAACGCGGCTATGAAAACATTCAGGGCATGAAATGTTTCACATGACACTAGTTCTCTCGACTTTTGCTTTAAACCAAAGCTGCTTAGTATCAACAATATTGCTACCGAGCTTTCCTTTTTTTTTCTCCCACGAAAACAGGTTTTTTCTTGGTATATTTCTACAACACAAATTACCCCACCCATTACTTCAACCTTGAAGCTGAAAAAACAATGCGATCGCTAACTCTGTGCGCCCTTCGCGGCTGCTGGCTCGCTGTCACATCTGCTGAGTGGAAGGTAAGAATTTTTCATTGTTACCAGTAGAGTCTGCCTCCTGGAACCCCACCAGGCCAGCCTGAAAATTCAATAACTTCACGTAAAAACATTTTTAAAAATGGCCACAGTTACAGTGAAAAGAGTGTGATGCAATCTGCAATTTCCAGCTAAGTCTACCAAAAAATCAGCGGAGAGTTCGTGCCATAAAATTTTCAAATAATAAACTGTTATTCACTTTAAAGCATCATTCATACAAGATAGGCCATCATCTGACGGAAAGGAACAATAAAAATGCCCTCAGTTAGAAAGCCTGTGCATTGACAACATACTCTTGTTCAAAACAACCACTGGGAAACATCTTTGAGAAAAAAAACAACTTAACCGTCAAAGAAGTTAAGTGGCAAGGATGTTGAGTATTGATAAACTACACCATTAGTAAGCGATGGATATGGTAAGATTAATGGGACATAACATCAACATCTTTCATAAAATAAACACGCTATGGATGAAAATTTTCTGACTGGCTGACCAAATTACTACTTTGTGACTTGTCTCAGCTCTACCTCTTAAACAATGCGCTGCAATTTCCACACATGCCTCTGTATTCTTTTGGTCATGCTGCTGTAACTTTGATGATAGTATAATGCGATGGCAGCCTTTGGTGTCTGCCACCATGCCTGCAGAGGAGTTCCCTAACAGGTTCTGTGGTGACTTCTTCTTTCAGGCAGAGGTGTCTGATGCAGTGGTGCTCGGAACAATTATCAATTAACACCTTTTCTTTGGTCGTCCTTTCATCTATTCGGTGTGCAATTTACTGACCTATTTGTCGAAGTGAGATCTAATGTACTTCTTCGTTCAGTTACGTATTGCTTGAGAGGTGCACGTGACAAACAATTAGCAGTTGCAATCCCTTTTCCAGTCACCTAGACAATTTTGTGTCCAACGCTGACTTGCTAAGCAACGTGACCAAAGGCTGGTGGTCCGTGCAAGCTGTTTGTGCATAGCTTGTCTCGGCTACTGTTACTGCACGAGACGCGAAAGCCACTGGTCTTTGTTAGCCGTCCGGTTAGATCTGCAAAAGCACTGCTCCAAGACAAAAAGAGGTTGAGCTCGCAGGCAACACTGGTTGGAGCTTTGGGTTGTACTTGGAAACACAGGTAGTCGAGCATATGAGCTGCTTTAGTTCATTCAAAGACTGCTCTTTTGACGGACCTTAAGTCCAAGTGGAACTTTTGCTGTGCAGTTGCATGCATGGGCTCTGTTATACTTGCCAGTTGAGGTAGAAACCGGGCGAGGCGGTTTTCCATGCCGAGAATGCGTAACACTCCATATACATCCTTTGGTGTTTCGGGATCCTGGCTGGCTTGAGGTCTCTATGGGTCTGGTTTGATCCCGAGTTCAAGGAATGTTACTTCTTTGACACCAAACACGCCCTTATGGGGGCTGAGCGTTACTCTGTCTGTTTTCAAACACTTCAACGTGCTTCACAGGTTGCGATTGTGTTCTTTTGTGTCTTTTCCTAAGACAAACATGTCGTCCATCATGTTGACAACACCAGACTGTCCGATCAGGACTTCTTCCATTTGCTTATGAAAGTGCGCTCGGGCCGATGTGATTCCAAAAGAAACCCCGTGAAGCAGTACCTTCCCAAATGAGTGACAAAAGTCTTTAGCTCTTGAGATTCGGGGTCCTACTAAAAACCCGCCTTTTCGTCGAGTTTTCAGAACACTTGATTCTCTCCCAGAATGTTCCAAGACCCTCGTGGAGAGTAGGCAAAATCAGAGTGCTCTCGCAACACTCCCGAGTTTAGTTAAGTTAGGTCCACACACACTCTATCTTGCCCTCGTGATTTCAGTAACGGAACACTATCAGGACACCAAGGTGAAGGCTTCTCCACGGGTTAAATGACTCCTTGCTCTTCAATCTTCAGTTATTCGGCTACAGCGGCCTGCAGCGGGATTGGCACTGGTGGAGCCGTGCTCACGGCGAACGGAACAGCAGATGTATCTTCTTTGATCGTGTTGTTGACAGGAAACGTTTCAAGTCCAGTGAATACATCTGGCTACTGTTGTTTCTACACTTGGTCACTGCTTGCGACACCGTCCCCGAACGTGATCATGCCCAGAGACTCGATGGCAAGGAGACCAAGAAGAGCGGAGCAAAAAGGCTTTATGACGTAGAACACTTGTTGATTCTCCTGATTCTTCCAGCGGTTCTTGGCACCAAACTTGCTTAAGACGTGAATACGCTGCTTCCTTGGCACGATCAGAACTTAATCTTCCTGTTCGAGATGACTTAAAACACCACGGAGTAATGCTGGCACTGCCGATACTTCGGCACCGGACTCGATCCTTGCTGATATGGGCACACCGTTGGCTGTAACGTCAACAGATCTCGACCTTTCTCCGTCATTTCTGCAGAAATCCAGAAACCAGGTGTCACTGACCTGCTGAACTCACGAAACTGCGACGATCGTGGTGACCACGTTGTGGTTTATTGCACACCTTGGCGAAGTGTTCGCGGTTGTTACAGTTGAAGCCCTTGACACCAGGTGCTGGACATTGAGTTCAAGGATAAAATTTCTGCCCGCAAAACTGACAACGCGAGCTGCCGCTGTGAGAATGTCTTGGAGCAGCCTCAAGGACTCTTGCGTAGGCTGGCATTTCGAAGCGTTCACTGTCTTTTGGCGAAACAACGTGTCTAATTCGGCGTCGTCGGGCCGCACCGCTTCTGGCGTCTTATCGCCGTGAATACTTGCTGCTGTCGATGCGCCGTTTTCTGTAGCCTTGTTATAGCCAAAGCTGTCTTGAGCGTAAGGTCTGAGTCTATTTATAGTTTCTCCGAGAGCACTTTTTCGGGAAGCCCAAGAATGGGACGGTCTCGCACCATGCGGTCGGTGAGGTCGCCGAAGTCACATTTCTCCACTTGCGTTTGTAGATCAGACGCCTACTGAAGCACCGTTTTCCGCCCTCCCGCGTTCACTGGTGAAAAGAGATGCTGTCGTAAACTGCGTTGTGCACCTGCTGGAAGTGGTTGTCGAAGCCCGTTCGAACTATTTCGTAGTTGTCTCTTTTGCGTCGGTGAGCCTAAGCGTGTTCAAAAGCTTCCTCGCTTGGCGTCCGATTGTGTACAAAAGGGTGCATACTTGCACGTTTCCAGCGCTAAGGTGTAGTCCCGACGGAACTCCATAGTCGTCGAAGTCCTGGATCCATTAAGGGTAGTCCGCTTCGTTTTGGAAGTTGAACGGGTTGGGTGGACGAACGGCGAACCCTGAAGATGCCGACGCAACGGGAGCGGAGCGCTCGTTGTTGGTCATGTTCGCTTCTCAACCACTTCTGACACCATTTGCTGCCGAGCAGTAGGTCTCGAACGCTATGCCCAAGCGCCGAAGCCCCTGGTGAGCCCCGCAGGCGCGAGAAAGACGTTTGTCCAAAACGAAAACCGCTTTTAACAACAAACATCCCAAGCAGCGCAGTGGCGCTGCGGACTCGAAACTCGAAGGAACGCGCGTGCACAAATAACTTGGCATGCGCGGGCAAGGATGCGACACTTTGCACTGCCCAGGTTGACATTCTGAGGGTCACGTGCAGCTGGGACGAACTCTTCGGCGGTTGCAAAGCTACTCACATGATGATGTGCGTGTCAATGAGGGTGACATTGTTGTGTGAGGCGGTCTACCCTCTTCGTTTTAGGAGAAGCTCGCTCTGATCGGTTATAAAATTTTGCACCAATCGGATATACCGGACGATGCCTTCATCCGCGTGCTGCGTGCGGCGCTTGACCTAGCGCTGGATCCTGAGGTCGTTCGCCGCTGGCAGCAACTCATTTATGAAGGCGGCGCATAATGTTGTGAGAGAAGCAGAGACTGGCTGCTCTTCCCACAAACGTCTTGCCCACGCCTGTAGTAGCAGAGGGCAAACCCTGTTGAGCACGTGACACTGAGGCACGGGGTTCGGCGCCGACATGGAACGATTCCGCTCATGTGTCTTCCTGCTTCAGGTGCTGACCTTGGACCCAACTTCAGGTCGAGCGGACGCTACAATCCACACCACGGAAGACTGCACGGATTTCTGCCCGCTAGGCGACATGCCTACAGCGGAAATTCCGACACAGTTTCTGGACTTTACCGTGAACAACGTCTGGCAACAACTGCAAGCATCACATGATCATCACAAGTACAAAAAGGGGTGGCAATGTGGCACTTCTCCGGGGTTCGGCGCCGACATGGAACGATTCCGCTCATGTGTCTTCCTGCTTCAGGTGCTGACCTTGGACCCAACTTCAGGTCGAGCGGACGCTACAATCCACACCACGGAAGACTGCACGGATTTCTGCCCGCTAGGCGACATGCCTACAGCGGAAATTCCGACACAGTTTCTGGACTTTACCGTGAACAACGTCTGGCAACAACTGCAAGCATCACATGATCATCACAAGTACAAAAGGGGTGGCAATGTGGCACTTCTCCGGGGTTCGGCGCCGACATGGAACGATTCCGCTCATGTGTCTTCCTGCTTCAGGTGCTGATTATGTTGAATTCACAGCGCAAAATGACAAGGAAGGATAGACAAGGGAGACAGGATAGAGCGCTGACTAACAACTGACGTTTAATGAAAAGGAGAAAGAGGAAAAAGAACTCAAGAATGTTTTTAAAAATTGCGAAATGAAACCCGCAAAAACATATGCTATAGCTTGAGTTGGCTGAAAATGAATTGCTAATAATACTAAGGTTTGAGCTGCACGCTTAACTGACTTTTAGGAAACGATAGAGTCCCTGGACGACGTGCGTAGAAACTCTGGTAGATAAAAGAAAGAGGAAGATTACGTTAAAAATATTCACAGGTGCTAAGGATCGTTAAATATCGCGACTTAAAAAATAAAGTTCTTTTGGTGACAAGGCCACGGACGGCGCGCTTACACAGGCATCCCCAGTGGACAGAATAACCTGTGCCTCGTAGAGCTCGCGAGTTCGTCGTTCCCCGAAACGTTTCAGGATCTTTGTTTTCCTGAACAAGGCGGAGCACTGGCAGTCCCTGACATGTACGGCAAGGTGGCCTGCTGGCGACGACTTTAGTGAAGCGGCATGTTCTCTTAGACGATCGTTCACACACCTTCCTGTCTGACCCACATACACTTTGAACATCACACTTGTTGGAAGTACGCTCCAAGATCCAAGAAAGGCCTCCTGCAATACGATTCGGCACATTCGAAGATTATTAAGAGAGGAATTGTAAAAAACTCCCTAAATGCGGCGCTAAAGAAATCTTGTGTACATTCAGCGGGGGAAAGCTTTCATGATCAGGTGCAGCGTCTTCAAGATTCAGGCTATCCAAGTTCAATCTTGTATGACGTCGCTGAGTCCATTATCACCTCACGCGGACGACAGAAGATACAAAGGGACACAAATATCCGACCGGCTGTGCTTCCATACATTCACCGTATTTCCCACAACCTTAAGAAAGTTGCATCGAAGTTTAACGTCAAAGTCGTGTTGTCTGCACCGGACAAACTGAAAAAGTTGTGTCCGAAAATTAACAACAAGCAGCAGCAACAGGATGTGTGCGGAGTTAAACATCAACAAAGATACGTCGAATGCCAATGTGCAGTGGTATACGAAATACCGTTCACTTGTGGGAAAGTGTATGTGGGTCAGACAGGAAGGTGTGTGAACGATCGTCTAAGAGAACATGCCGCTTCACTAAAGTCGTCGCCAGCAGGCCACCTTGCCATACATGTCAGGGACTGCCAGTGCTCCGCCTTGTTCAGGAAAACAAAGATCCTGAAACGTTTCGGGGAACGACGAACTCGCGAGCTCTACGAGGCACAGGTTATTCTGTCCACTGGGGATGCCTGCGTAAGCGCGCCGTCCGTGGCCTTGTCACCAAAAGAACTTTATTTTTTAAGTCGCGATATTTAACGATCCTTAGCACCTGTGAATATTTTTAACGTAATCTTCCTCTTTCTTTTATCTACCAGAGTTTCTACGCACGTCGTCCAGGGACTCTATCGTTTCCTAAAAGTCAGTTAAGCGTGCAGCTCAAACCTTAGTATTATTAGCAATTCATTTTCAGCCAACTCAAGCTATAGCATATGTTTTTGCGGGTTTCATTTCGCAATTTTTAAAAACATTCTTGAGTTCTTTTTCCTCTTTCTCCTTTTCATTAAACGTCAGTTGTTAGTCAGCGCTCTATCCTGTCTCCCTTGTCTATCCTTCCTTGTCATTTTGCGCTGTGAATTCAACATAATGATCAACCAACTAGCCCACCAGATGATCGTGATTCAGGTGCTGACCTTGGACCCAACTTCAGGTCGAGCGGACGCTACAATCCACACCACGGAAGACTGCACGGATTTCTGCCCGCTAGGCGACATGCCTACAGCGGAAATTCCGACACAGTTTCTGGACTTTACCGTGAACAACGTCTGGCAACAACTGCAAGCATCACATGATCATCACAAGTACAAAAAGGGGTGGCAATGTGGCACTTCTCCGGGGTTCGGCGCCGACATGGAACGATTCCGCTCATGTGTCTTCCTGCTTCAGGTTAGTTCTCTGCAACACAATGTCACGTGTCGCAGTTCTGACCCTTTTTGATGTCGGTGCCATGCCCCACACCTTCGAAGCGTGTTCTTCATGTCTTGTGTTTTCTGCGACATGTAATTAGTGAGGTCGTCTTAGCGGTAATTAGGGGCACCTTCTGACGTCCGGGGATATCGAGCTGAACCCGGGTCCCTTTACCGCTGAACAAGAACTCCAGATTGTTGAAGCTTTGACGTCCTTCCCAAAACTTGTACAAGGTCAATCCGCTCTTCTTGGCGAACTAAAAAGAATACAGGAATCACTGGAAAATAAACTAGACGCCTTGTCGACTCGGATTAGTAAGCTAGAAAGCGATTCCGTCCTCTTGAACCAATTGCAATGTGACGTTCAAAACGCAAATGCTGTCGCGACAAACTTAACAGCTCATTTCGAACAGATTGCGATACAGCAGGACAATCTGGAAAATCAGTCACGACGCAATAACCTGCTCTTCTACGGCTTCGAGGATAACCAAAGTGAAACTTGGGCAGAATCGGAGGAGAGTGTGATAGCGCTATGCCGAGAAAACCTTGGCTGCTCTCTGGAATCAGCTGACATAGAACGCGCCCACCGTCTTGGCCGATTCAAGCCGACAACAAAACGACCGATTATCGTGAAGTTCAGTGCTTTTAAAACAAAGCAAAGCGTTTTGATGGCGGCGTACAAGCTAAAAGGCACCCGGCTATCTATTGGCGAGGATTTTTCGGCACGAGTGTGTACTGAACGAAAACAATTGATTGAGTATGCAAAAAGTGAAAATGCGAAGTTTAAACTAAGATACAATAAACTGATTATCGGTAATAAAACCTTCGTGTACGATCATGCGGACCAATGTGTTAAAGAGTACGGCATCTAGCAATTACCGAAATCTTGTCGTGTCAAAGGCGGGCGAGAACTTGTAACACTTGTTGTGAACTGTCGAAGTGTCAAAAATAAACCAGATGATCTTGCCGCGCTCATTTCTGTAACAAATCCATCCATAGTAATGGGCACCGAATCGTGGCTCGACCAGTCCGTTTTGGATACCGAGGTGTTCCCTGAAGGTTTCACGGTATATCGGAATGACCGAAATTCTCGTGGGGGAGGGGTGTTCCTGCTCGTACACGAAAGTCTCATCAGCTGTCCAGTCGCTATTGAGGGCCTTTCGTGTGAGGCAGTGTGGTGTAGAATCTCTTTACAGAACGGTCAGTCTTTATCTGTCGGTTCCTTTTATCGACCCCCCAATAGCACCATCGACCATATTTCAGACCTGTATAAATATATGAGTGCAATAAGTTCAGAAAATATACTTCTGGGGGGAGACTTTAATTTTCCGGACATCCAATGGTGCAACGGTCGCCCAGTGACCAGCAACTCTTCCGCTGTTTATGCCGCATTTGTTGACATCATTAATGATTTTGAGCTTTACCAATTTGTTGATGAGCCAACAAGAAGCGGGGATGGCTGCTCCACAGTGTTAGATTTGGTATTATGCAATAAAATAAATGCCATTGAGTCTACATCAGTCGTACCTGGAATAAGCGATCATGACGCAGTGGTAACAAGGGCATCCTTTTCATTTCACGAGAACGCGACACCCTGTGGAAGAAAAGTATATATCTACGAACGAGGAGATTACACTAGCATTACAAATGATCTTTTTGATTTTCTTCCTGATTTTGAGGCTTTAAGTAATAGCGACGATGTTGACTACTTGTGGAACGTCTTCAAAAGCAAAATTCATGAGCTGGTTGATGCTCACATTCCTTCCCGCACTATCAGTTCTAGGCGTAGAAAAGATAAGCCATGGGTGTCAAAAGAACTTCGCAGTCTGATTAGCAAACAAAAACGAGAATATAGCAAATATAAAGCCAGTAGAAATAAAAATACGTATGCAAAGCTGAAAGGCATTCAAGCCGAATTTAAGCGCAAGGCAAGAGTGGCAAAGAGTGGTTATCTTGACTCCCTTGCTGGCAAAGTCAAAACAAACCCAAAGCAAATGTGGAAGTTTGTTAAATCTAATCGTAAAGAGACATTGGGGATTCCGCCCATCATGGTAGATGGCTCCTTAACTACTGACGAACGCGCTAAAGCTTCCTGCTTTAATCGTTACTTTCAATCTGTTTTCACTATGGATTTAACTGAGAAGCCTTTGCATGCCAATGAGGGTAGTTTTGTACAAATGCCAGAGATTGAAATTGGTCACAATGGAATTCTCAGCCTACTAAATAACCTTAAAGTAGAAAAGGCGATCGGACCCGACGGTATTCCGAACCATGTACTAAAATCATGTGCTGACATAATTAGTTGCTTTCTTTTCATTATCTTTACCCGGTCATTGCAGAATGCTTCATTGCCTCATGACTGGAAACATGCAAATGTTGTACCAGTACATAAATCTGGAGCCAGAAACACTGTTGAGAACTACAGACCGATATCGCTGACGAGTGTTTCATGCAAGATAATGGAACACATTATTTACAGTAACCTTATCTCGCACTTGAATGCCAATTCTTTCTTTATTCCTACACAGCACGGTTTTCGGGCTGGGTTCTCGTGCGATACCCAATTAACTGAATTTGCCCACGACTTGGCTCAATCGGTCGACAGTAGGAAGCAAGTCGACTGCGTTTTTTGGATTTCCGAAAAGCCTTTGATACGGTTCCGCACTGTTTTATTCTAGAAAAACTGAAAAGGCTAAATATCGATAAGAACGTGTACAACTGGATTGCAAACTATTTGACCGATCGCAAACAATGCGTAGTTATAAATGGGGTGAAGTCACCACCGGTTGACGTAACTTCCGGAGTACCACAGGGCTCTGTGCTTGGGCCACTCCTCTTTCTAATTTTCATTAATGACATAACCCAGGGAATTACCTCGCGTATGAGAATATATGCTGACGACTGCATTTTGTACCGTGAAATTAATTCAGACACTGATGTATCAGCTCTTCAAATCGATTTGGATAGAATCTGTCTGTGGTGTCTTAATTGGGGAATGACTTTAAGCATCCCAAAGTGTTGTCATGTAAGATTCACAAGGAAACGTAACATTTGTCAATCAACATACACCTTACACGGAGAAACTGTAAACGTTAAAAAAGAAGCGAAATATCTGGGAGTACTCTTTTCTGACGATTTGAGATGGCTTTCACATGTAAACTACGTAACAGGAAAAGCTAGTAGAACCCTGGGTTTTCTACGAAGAAACTTCTCGCGCGCTCCGCAATCGCTAAAACAGACTCTCTTTTTTCTTGTGTGAAGCCCATTCTCGAGTATGCTTGTGTAGTATGGGATCCATCCCAACAGTATCTCATTGATAAAATTGAAAGAATTCAAAACCGTGCCGCTAGATTTGTCACAAATAACTACAACTTTCGTAGTAGTGTCTCCGCAATAAAAAATGATCTACAATGGAAATCGCTTGCAGTTAGGCGTAAGTATTTGCGTCTAAAATTTTTTCACTCGATTTTTTATGGTTTGTCAAAAATCGAAAGATCGCACTACCTGTTTGAGCCTTTTTATATATCGAGCAGAGTAGATCATGACTTAAAAGTACGGGAATACACGTCAAAAACTGATTTGTTTCGTAATTCATTTTTCCCACGGACAATAAAAGAATGGAATAGCCTGCCAAGCGAGATTGTTACCTTGCACAGTCCGGATTCATTTTTCTCGCAACTTCAGCATTGTGTCTAATAATTTATTTGAATCGGATATTGTATTCGTGTTCTCTTCCGTGCGAACCGAGTTTGTTCTCTTTATGTGTGCTTATATCTGTGTATGAATCTGTACATATTATTTTTGTGTAACTTAAGTGTCTTGCCGATCTGTGGTTGTTAAAATTTCAGTGTCTTGTTTTTGATGGTGACTCCCCTACTGTAATGCCCTTGGGGCGCTGTAGGTAATAAATAAATAAATAAAAAAAAACATTTGGGCATAGACGCCGAGTTCCTCCAAGAAGTAAGCGAAGAACTTCCTTTCTCAAATACCGTGTAGACGGGAACCGTGAACCGAGCGGGTAGCTGAGGATCACGCTGCCGCTGATTGCTAATGTCCTCCGTGACGGCGGCCTGTTGCTCCGTCAACAAGTCTAGGATGACGACCTTGCGCTTCAGAAGGGCCATGACGTTTGGGGACGCCGGTCCTGCCTCCGGCTCTGATTGATGGAACTGTCATGGTCCGAGGTGTCCTTGTACCCGGGAAGAAGCTTGGGTGGCGTGTACAAAAAAAATCAAAACGGACAATAGAAAACACTACAACTCTAATAAAAAAACACCAGCCCGAGGGCTGGTGTGACTCTATGTGGCACCAGACTTTTCCACAGATGCGAATTGGGACATTTTTACACCATCACTTTCGTGTTCTGGTGTGACACCAGCTATCTGGTGTTCTGGTGTGACACCAGCAATCTGGTGTTCGAGTGTGACATCAGTTTTTGTTGTGGTATGATAGCAGATCATCTGTTAATGGGGTGTTGCTTTACTCACAAAAAGGGTTCAATAATACGTTTGACAGCAACGCTACTGTCATAAACACTTTATTCTTAAAAACACAAAAGTAAAGCTTCGGAACTTTTACTGTTTTAGGAAGTTGGCCCTGATCAACTGGAGCTTCTCCGGAGCCAATGCCTTGCATCGAAGAACAGGACGCCTTGTCGTTCTGCAATTCTTGGCCTTTCAGCTTTCCGTCGACTCGTGTCTTAGTTACGCTGATCCATTCCGCGTACCCCTCCACGCCAGTTATATCTTTTAAGGCATCATATTCGACAGATGGCTCGATTTTCTTGTCCAGCTTTTTCAGGGAAGCCTCCTTAAGTAGAAGAATATAAAATCTTTCTACGAGCTCACCGATGTCGGTTGGATCTGTGGCCAGCAAGACGCCAATCTCGTTGATGATCTTTGTTGTGGCGGCTCGCAGGATAGTCTTCTTTCGTTTGAAGCGGTCTACGCCCTCCTGGCTCGTAGTAGCATGATCTGGCCGTTAATTCTCGGGTTTCGGCACCAAAAATATTAATAAATACTATTCTTTTTTTTGTGAAGTTTTGCTACCAGACCAAGCTCGTCGGACGTCAGGAAAGCGCACCAACACACATCTTTTCGGCTTCGACTAAAAGAGAAGACTTTTATCTTCTCAAACTTCAACAAGTGTGCTGGGGGAAAGGGAAAAGAAAACCCGCGAAGAGGTGAGCGCCCCAAGCAGCTCGAGGCCGCCCAGGAAGGTGCTGTGGACGAGGGGGACCTTTCTGAGCCCAAAAACAACCGCCCCAAGGTCTACCGCGACCTCCAAGACGGGAGGAAACGAGGCACCACGCCGGGGCAAGGAGCGTCACAGAAACCAATGAAAAACACGCACGCGGACGGGGGAAAAGTGAAAAAAAATACAACAATGGTGTCACATCAACCTGCGTGGTATGCTCACCAGGCTGCCTGGTGGATACATGAGCCCGTGTTGTGTGGCATCAGACACTCCTGGTGTGCCTAGCAGGCTGATTTACGGGTACACCAGCATTTCTGGTGGGCACAAGAGGCCGGCGTTCTCGATACACTAGCATTGCTGGTAATCACACCAGATCTTTTTGTGACACACCAGAATTCTCTGATATCACACCAGGATTGCCTGATGTATTCTTCATTAGGGAAAAAG
Organism: Ixodes ricinus; assembly: GCA_037355805.1. Classification (NCBI taxonomy): domain Eukaryota; kingdom Metazoa; phylum Arthropoda; class Arachnida; order Ixodida; family Ixodidae; genus Ixodes; species Ixodes ricinus. The sequence continues at coordinate 4,960 of JAZHYW010034023.1, read as the reverse complement.
TGAGTGCAACGAAAAGCGCGAAAACACGGGAAAAAAGGAAACATAAATCAACAGGTACGAAACTAAAGAGATGCTGATAGCAATTATAATAAGCTTATTTATATTAATATTGTGTTACGGCTCACTTGACGGCCAGCGAACGTAACGGCTGTTGTGAAGCTGGTCTCGGCTCCCTGTTTAGGTGCTTCCGCTCACTACATAACTAATGACAAACGGCTGGTGTCTGAATGGTGAAAGACTAATATTATTGCATTCCATTCGTATGAGGCGGTAGACTATGGCACATAGAGTCTGCCTTGACTTGCTATGATGTTGAATTTAGGTTAAATTTGCGCTAATTAGAAAAAAGGCGGCCAACCGAACAAGAAAATTGAGTAATGCACAAATATTTATCTTGACCAGAAAGACAACCATTACAAACATTACTGTTTCTCAGGAGTCCGTAGAAATGCATACAAAATATCACCGCAAGTGCAAGTAAAAAAGAAGCAACAAAAGCGAGTTTAGGACACCAGAGATTCAGCCCAAATGTCTCTAAAGTGTTGGAGGTTCAAATGGTACCTCGGATGAGACGTGGTGTCTTTCCGAAAAACTTGCTGCAGAAGGTCACTTCACACAAAGCAAAATATTCTAAACTAGAGGTATGTCTACCAAATATAGATAATGTCGTCTGGTTCTCCAAATCTACTATCATCCTGACTGCTAGAGGTGACGAACGTCGCCATGTTTTCCTTTGAGGGATAAAAAGCCATGACGCGACTTCATTTCCGGGCTCCGATTTTTTATACTTCAAAAAAAATTTGTAGTGGGTTTGCGAATTTGCAAACAAACCTCGTTTTATGAATGCCCTTGTGCGATATTAAAGAAATGTTGCTTAGAAACTTCTAAACTGTATAATATATTATGCCAAAAATAAAAGGAGCGCGCACACGATGAAATGTTCTTTTGCGTTGTGGTATTTTTGAGTTTATGGCTATAAATTGCATAGTATGAAACAACAAAAAACCACCTCGAAACGGGTGTCAGTGCTCCATTAAGATGAGGGGTCATATAGATTAGAAACGTCGTCGAGGTGAGATCGATCTAAAATGCTTTACACTCTATAAGCCAGCAGCTTTCAGAACCCTATGCCATACTGACAATACCTTTGTAATGTCTGATCACGCCAATCATTTTTTTCTTCAAACTCATTCAGATGGGACATAAAAGTAGGCTTCTAGGTGACTGAATGATTGATTCGGGTTTTATGGCACATGGATTGCTAAGTCCAAATGCGCCAACCACAAATTTTATCTTCTTCAATAAACATTTTTGATTGGCAATCAGACCTTGATAGCCCATCAAACCTTCTTGATAGCCCATCAGACCTTCTTAATGGATCATCAGACCTTCTTGATTCCCCATCAGATCTTGACGGTCCATTACACCTTCTTGATGTACCATCACAACTTTCTGATGGTTCAACAAACCTTGATGGTTCAAAAGACCTTGATGATCCAAGAGACCTACTTGTTGGCACATCAGACTTCATTGAATGTGTCTGATGGACAAATCAAAACTTTCTTTTTATGGCGGCTAATGCACCATTAAGGCTTCCATTTGTAGCTCACGTAGCGTCTAAACCTTTATTGTCGTGAAAAACGAACAATCTGAGCGTTTTGATCTTGCCCGGGCAAAGCTATCAATATAGCTCGATAGACCATCAGAACGTCAAAAAAGACCAATGGCGCTTTTCATATATCTGTCGGTGGTGGAGCGAACCTGAGTATCTTTGGGAGGTTCTAGCAGTGGCCGAGAGGAGGCGCTATTGATCACTCGTCGTCGCGCATGCGTGATCCACAGTAGGTGTGGAAAGCTACAGCAGTGTGGCTCAATAGGTATTGTTCAATCCGCAATAATCCGCCACAACAATTCCCCTGGGATGCTCGAAAGTCACAAAGACACCTACTTATATACTCACGTATATTTTGAAGCTGTAGTTCGCTGTTAAATTGTACTAAATTGCGTTTGTCAAGCAATTTGTTGATCCGCTTTGTGGCAGAGAATGTGCCAAAAAACGTTCTTTGCGTGATAAAAAAATTATTTACAAGACGAAGGTGTATGGTGAACTCAATGTTTGTGAGTAAAAAAAATGTGTTTTCAAATCCGCGAATGCAGTATTACTAGGCTTACTGCAATTTTGGGCCAACGAGTATGAGTGTTGTACAGATTGTCACATGACGCCGTCATGCCCAGGATGGTCAATGTTGAAAGTGTGGAGATAGACACGAAACCGACACCGATAAAGTTTGATGTTTTAAAGTCGAGAAAGTAGTGCGTAAATTAGGCATATTCTTTTGCGTTTTGTTCTTGCAGTTTAGTAATTCAACGTTCAATCATATCAAGATAGAAATAAAGCATGTTATAAGCAATGTAGAAACTTTGCTTTCAGGTTTTTAAGAGAATTCGGAAGGTACCCGACCCCTTCGGGTTTTCCTTACTTAAATTAATAATGGACACAAAATAAAATATACGTTTGTCTTTAATGCAAGCTTTTTTTACCGGTACATATGTGTGATTAGAACATCATACAAACCATAGACCAACAGACCATCAAATCATTAGGCCGTCAGATGTCCCAAACTACGACAAAGCATAATATCATGACAGTATCACACCATCAAACAATCAATGTCTCGAATTACGACAGACCATCAGGCCATCAAATCATATCACGATCAAGCCATCAAGCAATCACACCATAAAAAGAAGCCATAAAACCGTCAGACAAATAGTGTCCCGAAATGCGACTGAAGCAGACAAATATACAATAGGCACATCAAATTTTTCCTGATCGTTTTTTGGATTGAGTATTGCGGTAGCAGGTGTTTGGGAGAAGAAAGGGATGAGTGGTTGCATTTAAGGGTGCTCTAGTTGGAGTGCTGCCATTTCGCTCACATTCAGAGCGCCGAGAATACGCTCATCGTCGTCGTCTTTGGTGCCTGCAAGAGCGGCCTCGATGGGGCACAAGACGGGCAACCAGTGCCATTGTGCTTTCAGCCGGACGTGTACACCACGTTCATATCGAACTCCTACAGACGTAGGATCTACTGGGCGAAGCGTCTTCCAAATTCGGCAGCCAGCAGAGCCACTGGTGGTCTGTGACCACGCGGAAAGGATTTCTGTACATATATGGGCGTAACATTTTATTGCCCAAATCACAGCAAGGTACATCATTTCAGTCATGAAGTAGTTCATCTCTACGTTTTACAGTGTCCGACTTGGGTAGGAAATGACTCGCTGTATGCCCTCCCGTTTATGGACGAGGGGGCTAAGCTCGCCTTCGGCGGGAAGCTCTCCGATGCGACGTAACGGGGGAGGGAAGGAGCCTCTTTTGACTCCGCCCCGACGAGTTTCCCACTCCTCCTCTTACATTTCCGACCCTCTCCCCCCCCCCCCCGGGCCGCGGCGAGTTCCCCAGTGTAGCTCCCATTTGTCCCTACGCTCGGAATGAAAGGTTTATTTTTATTTAAATTGGGTGATCGGTGGCTGGCTGGGTTAGCGCACACCAGCTCGGAGCACGTCGAGCGAAAGCTCCGTTGCAGAACCCAGGATCCTTTGTTCAATCCCCAACCCTGACCTTTTTACCTTGGTCAGCATCGTACCGGCGTGCGGTCGTGTATCACTACTGCGGGATGAACGTTAAAGATCCCAGGCTAGCGGTTGAACTGCGCTGATCTACAGCTGGGGGAATTGTCGCCCGTTAAGGCAGACCAAGTTTTAGGTTTTATAAACATACACACAACCCATTTTTATTTGAATCGTAAGTGACAAATAAGAATCGGTAACAGCACGGATGCTGATTATACAAATATTGCTTAGATAAGGGCTAGTTGGTTTGACATTGAGATGGCTGGCTGCGCTGCGTAGATGCAAGAAAAAGGCACTTGTTAAAAATTTAAACTAAAGGAGATAAATGACGAAAAACGATACACAGGAATGGCGCAGACTAACAACTGTGTAATTTCTTTCACATATTTCTTCTCCCACAGCGGCACACAGCTACAATATGTTTTTCAAAATAGGGTGCACGTGAAGTGAAAGCTCGAGCTGCAGAACCCAGGATCCTGGGTTTAATCCCCACCCCTGCCCGTGTCGACCTGGATGAACATCGTACCGGCGTGCGGTCGTGTACCACTACTGCGTGGTGCACGGTAAAGACCCCAGCCTAGTGTTTGTACTTTTCTGGCTAAATTGCTTATCTACAGGTAATAATGTCGCCATGTTCTGGCAGACAAAACTCCTGCTGTATGAACAACTATCTTGCTTGTCAAAATACGGTGTGGAGAAAAAAGATGAGGAAATTACACAGTTTTAGTCTGCGCCATTCACGTACATATTTTTCTATCCTATGTATTAGTGTAAGTTTTATCAAATGCGTTTTCTTGCATCTACGCTGTGCAGCAAACCATCACAATAATTATAAAAGCCGCAGACAATGATAATTTGTGTTCCTATTGCAGATTGCCGTAAAAACACATTTGTTTCTTGGATTCACTTTGTAGTATTTGTTTGTAGGATACACAATGGTGACGACAGTTCATGCACGGCACCATCGCCTCAAACCCGGTTCGCCACGCAGATCATCGCACAGGCACCTTACCACGTATTTCGAGAGGCGATACTGTTGTTGAAAATCAACGTTGTCCATGTCAAACGCATTGGCATGGATTTAATACCTACGCCGACAGCGAAACACGAACAAAACGCTGCCTTTTTGGACGCTTCTGCCCCATCTCGCGCTCAACTCGCCCATTCTCGGCTAGGTCGGAGCCGGCAGGCTTTTCCGATTCGCGGCGGCTTCTGCCACGTCACGTGACAGCATCTCGCAGCCAGTTCTGAATATGCCACTCTCCGACCGCCTCAAACCCTCCATTGTGACGTCACGACCTGGGGTGACGGCGCGTGTCGTCATGCACGG